>JBBPBX010040330.1:0-29424 GCA_038048925.1 Garcialebias charrua
CATCTGGAGAGCTATTAGGATTCCTGCAATCTCAGCATACTGAGAAGTCTGAGAGCCTAATTTGTAGCTGAAAGTTATCTGTTCATGGTCTTGGAGGAGAACTCCTCCAACACCTGCTCTGCAGATCTTGTCGCGGAGGAATGAAGATCCATCCACGTACAACGTTGTCATATCTTTGCAGATATTGTCATCAAAGAAGTGGTGATTCGGGTCTTCAGTTACTGGGGGTTTTACCTCAACCGGCGGCTGGGTGGCTGGTACATCTTGTGTACACTTCTGGCAGATTGCCAAGTCCGTCCCCAGATGTGACTTCTTGTTTTGACCATAACGTATGTCTAGGTTAAAACTTTGAAGCGCCATGAGCCACGTTGCAACACGTGAGTTTGTCACCACACCATCTCTGATGCGTTCACTGTTAAGAAAAGTCACTGGCTGGTGTTGTGTTTCCACAATGATTTTCTGTCCACCAATGTAGCTGGAGAAATGTTTAACTGCCCACACTGTGGTCAGTAAAGCTTTCTCACAGTCTGAGAATCTCAACTCGGGGCCTGCCATCGTTTTGCTGGCATAGGCTACTACACGTTTGTCTCTGTCGTGTATCTGGTACAGACCTGCACTTATGCAATGAGCTGAGAAGCCCACTTCCAAGTAAAACTCTTTGTTGTAGTCTGGGTAGACTAAACAAGGGGCTGACTTGATCCTGTTTATAAGAGCGTCCATTGCCTGTTGCTGTTTGTCAGTCCAAACAAATGGTACGTCTTTTTTAAGGAGTTCAGTCAGTGGTTTCGCAAGGTCCGCATAGTTTTCGATGAATTGGTTCGAGTAGTTACACACGCCCAGAAAACTTTGTAGTTCTTTGAGATTGGTGGGGACTTTGAGATTGTCGAGGCCTTGGGTGCGAGTCAGCTGTGGTTGTACTCCGTCAGGACCTACAAGTAGGCCAACGTAGTCCACTTTGGTTCTGCACCATTGGCATTTTGACAGTGATATCTTAGCACCAGCAGTTGTCAGCTGATTCAGAACGTGGTCGATCTCAGCCAAATGTGAGTCCAGTGTTGGCTGCCTCAAAAGGACATCGTCCACGTAGATCAGTGTTCCACGCTCGTGGGCGTCTGGACATGCTTTGTTCAAGAAGATGTTGAACTCTGCAGGTGAGTTAGCGTAGCCAAAGGGACACCTGTTAAAGGTGTACTGACGGCCACCAAAAGTGAAAGCTAGTTTGTACTGGTCCTCGGCGCGCACAGGGATGGTCCAAAAACCAGAGGCGACGTCGAGGGTCGAGAAGTACTTACCATTGGTGACCTTGGGCAGTTCCTGTTGGAGTTGCGTCATAGGCCATCTGGATAAGGGAACTTGTTTGTTTAGCTTTCGGTAGTCTATAGTGAGTCTCCACTTACCATTTGGTTTTAACACCGGCCATAAAGGCGCAGAGTAAGTGCTGTTACAGTATCGGATGATACCTTTTTCTAACAGGTCATTAATGATTTCTCTGATAGGTTGATGTGCTGCCAGAGGAATCTTGTACTGTCTGACAAATGCAGGGGGAGCATTAGGCGGGGTTGGGATGCTCACTGTGTGGAGCGTGGTCAACCCACAATCCATCGAGTCAGTTGAGAATGATTTCTCATATTTTAGAAGAACTTTGCGAAGTTTGTCCCTTTCTTCATCAGTTTTCAGGGCGTCGGCTTGGGCGACCACCTGGTCAATCTGTGAAGCAACTGAGAGGGGTTCTTGTTCTTTGGGGAGCTCCAGTGAGTCCCCTTCAGTGTCGTAAAACCTGTCAACAGGTAGTGCACTGTAAGTTTGGGGGCATAGACTGACTCCTTTGTTGAAACCGAACCGGTTGACTGTGTCATGGTCGGAATCATTGGGGGAGAAGAGAGCTATGGCCTGTGTTGGTTTCGTGAACAAGACTTGCCCCGTGTGTTGATTTGGGATCAAGTTTTCTGGGAGTCCTCCCAGAAATGGAATGCTTAGCTCAAAATCATGAAAATCAGTGGAGATCAACCATCCTAGCTGTGTGTTTTTTGGGATCAGTACCTCTTCTGTGCTTGTGTTGCACACAGCAACAGTCGTGGTTCTGCAGTCGAGGGTCACTTGGAATGTGGCCTCCATGGACAGTCCTAAGTTGAAAAACATAGGAGATGGTTGAAAGTATGCCTGTTTTGTGCTAATAGCTTGTCCTTTCATGATGTGACACATCACTGGCTTGTTCATAACCTGAGGTGGTACCGCAGTGTTATGGCTGTTAGCAATCTGACAGACCTCTGGAATGGTCTGTCCAGCTTTAAGGTTCTCTGTGGTCAGCACAGGAGAGTCCTTTGTGGCCGTGTCTAGTGACCACAGTACATTGTTGTTGATGTCCACTCGGACACCTAATCTTACCAAAATGTCGGAGCCTATGTAGGTTGCATGTGGTAAGTTCGGGACCACGAGGAACGGGTGATCCAGTTCTCGTTGGTTCCAGATTAGTTTAAGGTCAATGATCCCTTTAGCGGTCATTACCTGTTTATCGTTGGGGTCTAACGAAAAGCGGAAAGCCTTTCTGTTCATTCCTAGACCCAACTGTTTCTTAACCAAGGTTCCATAGAAAGCTTGGCTGATCGCTGATTTCTCCGTCCAAGGAGACAAAACAGCATCATCGGTGTGGGATCCTTGGATCTCAACACCTTTGACTACCTGCGGTAGGTAGTGTTCAGTGAGTGCTGACTGTTTCAGCTCGCAGAGGAGGCTCTCTTGTTGGGCCTTTTCTGCCTCACCTGTTGCTGAAGGTTCACTTACCGGGATTGTGCTCTCGTTGGAGGACCCCTTTGTGCCTTCCGCGGTACCTGCTGTTAGACAGTCAGTGTCACCTTGTGTAGGCATATCGATTGGCAGTGGTTGGCTCACTCTGGTCCACATTGTTTGATCACCATAATCTATAATCGCGTCGAAGCGGTTTATAAAGTCTTGGCCAACCAAAAATGGGAATGAGTCAACGGTGGACACGTGTACCGGGTGGTATAGCGTCATTTCACCAATCTGCATATGAACCATGGCTATAGCTGTAAGGGTTGTTCTCGTCTCTGAGAGTCCCTGCAGTACTACAGCACATTCTTTGAGGGGTATTTCCCTGTCAACCCCGCTAGCGGCTATCCTTAGCTCCTTCAACAGTGTGGGAGACATAATGGTTATGTCAGCCCCACCATCCAGGAGGGCCTCTTCTGTGAGGACCCCTTCTAAAGTGATTGACAGGTAAGCCTTCTTAGCGGGCCCCTTCCTGATAATGTTACACAGGAACCTATCAGGTTTTTTTCGACGTTTGTTACGTCTACCATTGTCTGTGTGAATTTCATTCACCTGTATTGGTAGTGCAGTCACACATGGGTCTGAGTGATCGGTCTGTGACGAGTCATTGTCTTTGGTGAGTGCGCTTTCCCCCCCTTTTTCTGATGAGGGGCTCTCGGACTCTGTAACAATGACGTCATGTTTACAGTCAACATCTTGTTGACTGTCTATACCCTGATTGTCAGCATCCTGACCATCAGTATCTTGGTGACTGTCAGCAATCGTGGCATTGCTGTTATTTGTGTGTTCTGAGTCACTATCAATGATAGTGCTACACATCACACCAGGTTTGTTTTCCTTGTTTGTTTTTTTCAAACTTTCTAACAACCGACGTATGTTCTCCATCTCTTCTGAAGACAGAGGTTTAGGGCCTTTTTTCTGGAACTTCTGTGGGTTTTTCCTCGCCCCAGACTGTTCAGTTTGAGGTGCAGGAGCTGGCGCATTGCTCGGGGGTCCTCTCTGGGACCACCCTCTTTCATATGAGTCTCCTTGGGACCCATATTTCTTTTTCTTTTGGAAAGCCTTCCTTTTTTGATGGGGCTCTTCCTCTTGATGCGGCCTGTACCACTTGGGGTCTCTGGACCCCTTTTGGTCTTTGTTCCAGCGGACACCTTCATTTTGCGGTCTGTCAGGTTGGAAATTTTGCTTATTCTCGGCTTCCTTAAAAGAGTGAGCTGGCGCTCTTGCTCCTTCAAGGTCTAGCGATTGGTATTTGACCTTTTCACCAGGACACACTTCAAAGGGTGTCTTGTTTGGTGAGCGACCTGTAAAAACATCTATCGCGCACTCTCTTATGTCTTCGATGGACCTCCGTTTATAGTTTGCGCTGACATGTACTTTCTCTCTTATGTCAGGGCAGAGGTTTTGGCTGAAAATATACTTAAACCCTACCTCCTCCTCCATTTCAGGTTCGCATCTGTCCCCGAAATAGGCACGGAATATTCGGTCATAATATGACCTTGGGTGTTCATTCCTACCTTGCTTGATGTTAGCTGCTGTTATGATGCCATCGGGCCCCGTGCAAGGAGAAAACTCCCTTATCAGCGCAGCACAGAGAAGACTGTAGTCTTTCATCACTGCTTCTCGTTGACGCTTCATAAAAGCATGCACCGTCCTGTCCGATGTTAACCTTAACAGACAGATTCTATCATCATCTGTAGCTTCTGGGAAACGTTGAAGCTGGAAATCAAGGTCCTCGAGATAGATCTTGGTTTCGTGTGAGCCCATTGGGCCAGGGGCGAAGGTTTGAATGCTTTTCGCCATATTCCGTAGTTCAGCCATTGATAGAGGTATTTGTGGGTTATTATCAGATCCACCCACCGGTGCATCCGGTGGGATTGTCGGTTTTAGAGGCCCTAAGGGACGGCGCGGTGGTGTTGGAGGGAGTAGTGCATCTGGCATGGGCGGGGGCGGTGGAGGAGGGAGTAGGTCATCAGGTATGGGAGGAGGCAGCGGAGGCGGTGAGTTCTCAAGGTGTTTACTCATGAGACCCAAACATTTTCTCTCTTCTTCAAAGAGTTTGTTCATTGCTGATGCACGCTCTATTTTACAACTATTCAGTTGGACTTTTAACCCATCATTTTCACGTTGTAACATCATGTGCTGTTCTTGTGATTTTCTATAATCTTCTTGCAGCCTTGTGTACCGTAGTGATAATGATTCCAGGGTGTCCGTGCATTTTTCCAGCGCGTCTCGTGCCTCCCCACAATCCGCCTGAATCGACTTGTATTGATGGTAATACTTATCCTTCTCCACCACACATTTTTCCAAATCAACTTGTGATTGGTCAAAATCCCTTTTTAACACTTTGCATTCTTCGTAGAGACTACGCGTTTGTTCAGCGCTGCCAATACTCGACTGTGTTAAACTCTTTACCTCCTGCTGTAAAGCGGCAACCTCCATTTGTGCTGTTAAACATGATGTAGAGACAGCCCGGCGTACAGCAGTTTCAAAGTCTAGCTTGGCCTTTAACAGAAGGCTTAATTTAGCCAAACGTTTATCTCTGTCTGCTTTCTTTTCAGCCGTTGTGGTTCCAGCTGTTACAGTTTTTAATGCACTGTCCACATCTGCTTCCTCCATCAACTGTGTCTCTTCATGGTAGTTTGTGATGGGCCCTGTGAGTGAAAATAAGGCACATTCGATCCAATCTGCTTTGGTCGGGTCGTGGCCTTGAGGTGGCACAGGCTGCCCTGTATCAGAGGTGTCAGGGGTCTCACCCTCTGTGCCTGCCATCTTTTATCTGGATTTTCAGTGAAAATCAAAATAAAAGTGGCCCCGTACGGGCCACCAGATGTAAGAATTATGAGGAGGTCAATATTAATACTGATCTCCTTTTTATCTTAATTAATTTACTTATTCAGATTGAATAGTAAATGTTCACGGATTCTGTTCTTTTTCAGTTTACCCAATATTTCTGTGGTCTTTATGATGGATAAATAAACAGAGCCATTAAGTGACAAAGACGTTAACTTAGTTTGATATGTCAAAGAGACACTATCATTTATTTAAAATAAATCAACTAAATTAACACCATTACACTTGATTGACATGATTTCACTTTCTTTCAAATTAATACGTCAGCACACTTGAATCATAACACAACAGACATAAATATTGGATGTTAACATATTTAGTCTGTGGGCATTTCAGCTTAAAATAGTTTCCAGCTTAGATAGAGAGGGAAAGATTTAGGAGGAGAAATTTATGGAGGAAGAAAAGTTAAGAGTCAGGGAGTTATCTTGATGTGTTTTAACCAGAAACATGGCAGTTCTCCGGCCGATTAAAGCTACACGTTGGTACCCTTGGCAAAGCATTTGACGACTTGTTACCTCGTGAAGATGGTCAGTCTCCCTCGGTCCAGTTTGGTCAGTTCGTTTACCATTCTCAGCGTCTCCAGACGTGCGCCTTGACTCGAACCGAAAGTAACGGCAGCTCCTGGTGCTGTTGTTCAAGATAAGACGTTCCTTAAAGGAATGTCAATAAAAGAGAGCTTTTCAGCTGTTGAAGATGGCTTATAACTTGGCATGTTATAAGTCTTTAACTGAATGACATGGTCATTAGCGTGTTGACCAGACGATCATCAGTTCTTTGGGGAACCTCATCAGGGGTTGAGGACCTCAGCAAACTCTAAGGAAAACAGGAAGTCAGAGCTCTTTTAAGGCTAACTTGACCTAGAAAGACGTAGCTCTTTCTCATTCGGTCTGTTAGGCCAGAAGCCACTGAGAGGAGGCATAAGTTAGATTAAAAATGTCAGAAAGGATAAGAAAGTTAGTTTAAGACGCCAGTTTCATGATACAGCAGATTTAGAACTTTCTTAACTCATTACCAACATTGTTGTATGAATAAACAAACGTCATCAGAGCATAACATATGGGACCTATTAATGATAATAGCTTGATTATTAAATAGGACAAAAACAAAAGTCTCTGGGTGTCTAGATTGTCCTGAGCTCAAGCTAAAATGAATGAGATAAAGTGTTCCTTTTATCTTCACATGCAAGTTCGAGAGGAGAGGAGAAATCCTCCATGTACAACATTTTGAATTAAGCAGAGTATTTGATTTATCTGACATTAAAATGTACTGATGCTCTTACAAATAAAATTATTCATTTGATAACATTTGAATTAACAAAATTAAAAGAAGTCTCTGGATGACTTAATTGCACCTTTGACACAGCAGTGAAACACAGTTTAACTCTCACAGAATAACACAGCTTAAAAGCACACATCATGAAAATGACAAAAGTTATTCTTTTGATCACATCAGCCTAAAATCAAAGATAGAAATAGTCTCTTATTGGTGACTATGTTATCAGATTATAGCTAAATGAATGATTTTGTAGTAAATGTCTTGCTTTACTGAGAGGTCAGTAAAGGTCATCACTGGACAGTTCAAAAACCTTAATTTGACCCTGGGTAGGTCCACTACACTGCCTATATACGTAAATGCTCAGTTATTGCTCTTAAGTTGTTACTTGTGCAAATTTACAATCAACAAAAAACACAAGTTACTGAATTTATCACCATCAGTTTGGATCCTGCATGGCTGTAGGTACTGCTGTCACAATGATATCACAAGTTTTTGTAACATGAAAACTTCAAAGTCACAAATATTCCTGGTTTGATTCATACTAGGCAAAAAAGCAATCAACCAATCACTACAAATGATGACATTTGATGGCATGACATCTTAAAGAGATTGGCTTGTTATAAGTATAATGCAGAGACTGGTTACAGATACTGTAGTGTAGTTGAGAGTTGTGTACTTTCTACTTGTTCTTGTTTGTGTGTGTGTGTGTGTGTTTTTTCATTTTGTTTTCATAGTGAGTTTTGGAAAGTTTCACAAAACAGAAGTCAATTTATTTTGTCAAATATTATAATTTAACAATGTATTTTTCATTTATTGTTACTTGTTTCTTGTCTATTTATTAATAATACAGTACTCAATTAATTAAAAAAACTAATAAAGTTGAGGCCTGGAAATCGTTATATTTCAGCAATAAAAGTATGTCTTTTGTGTTTAGCCTGACATTTATAGCCCTGGTCTCGTTTTGGCACGAGGAAGTACTTGCTGTAGTGACCTTTGTGTACACTGTGGTTTGGAACAACATGTATTACTCCTTTCTGTAGCATTGTAGTGATTTCTTCCCGTAGAACGTGGGCACGGTCTGGGGTTATGTTTGACAGCAGCACCCCCGTGAAAGGGGGTGGCCGCTTGTGGAACTGCAACCGGAGGCCCTGACTGACGGTTGACATGACCCACGTGTTTGGACGACACGCCCTCCAGGCCTGAGCGTGTGCGCTAAGCCTGTGGGGCATGTGTATTCTGGGTTGTTTTTGTGTCTGGGGTGCGGGAGGAGGAGCAGTGACCCCCACCCGAACGCCCTTCGACGAGCTGACCTGTCCTCCAGCGGTCGCCAGGAAGTCTGCCTGTGGCAGACAGTCCCCTGACGTCCTGCTGAGGCTCATTGTCTTGCCTGACACCTTGCGTTTCACAAGGGAGGAGGGGTGATTCCGTTCTCCCTTTATCGAGTCTGTTTTCATAAAAATGGTGCTATGTTTTTGTTTTTGTTTTTTTTGAGTCAAGACACAGGGCAGGATCATGTGCTTTTGAAACTTTATTTTTGTGTTTTAAAGAGCAAATTGTCTTTTTTACACACATAGCAGAAACATGTTTTGTACACAAACACACAAATTTCACCAGCTTTTTGTTGCATTTTACAAATAAAGTCTGGGTTTAAAAGTCTGTGTTCCCGTACCTCATGGGCGGGCAAACCTGTAATACTGCGAAGTGGTCCCTTTTCGTCAGGCCAACTTCTGCCTTAGGTCCCGGTTCGTCAAGGAAGATCTCGGCAGGACCGCTAAGCGAGGAACGAACCTGTTCCTGGTCCAAGCCTGGCCAGCCTGAGGCAGTCCTGTTGCAGGTGTCAGCCGTTGCTTTCCGTCGATCGCTAGCCTTTTTTGTGGAGGGCGGCGTGTGGCTGAGCGGTGTCGATGCTGCACGGCTCTGCTCCCACTGGCCTCTCTGGGGGGGCGAAAGCTTTTCTCAGCATCCCCTCGCGAAGGGCTTCGGCCTGTTTTCGTCTTTGCTCCAGCCTGCTCTGGATGCGTTCCAGAGCCCCTCCAAAGAGCCCCGCCGGCTCGATCGGGTGGTGGAGAAACGGGTACCGCTGGCCCTCTGGCAGGTCAGTCAAGGTCAGCCACAAATGGCGCTGGGCGATGACCACTTCAGCCATGCATGTCCCCTGAGCGATGGCCACGGTCCCTATCATCCTGAGGACAAAGTCTGTGGCCCTGCGGGCTTCTTCCAGGATTTCTGCCACACTCTTTTTGTTCGTCGTTTGCTGGAGGTCCTGTAGCTTCTCCGCCAAGTAGGCCTGTATCATGGCCGAGGCGTTCATGGAGCGGACCGCGAGGCCCTGAGCTCGGTAACATTTTTCGAGCTGGGAGGCAGAGGTACGGCAGGCCTTGCTAGGCAGAGTTGGCTTGTAGCCCGATGTTCTGGGGGCTAAGTGGGCCGCCAGCGTGTCCTCCATCTGCGGGATGGTGGCTATACCTGCTGCCTCCATGCCGGCGACGTCGAGGAACTAGGAGAGAGGCAGAAGCATGGGAGCTCTGGGTTCAGCCCATGTGCGAGCCAGCTCTGTCAGGAAATCTGGAAAAATCGGCATCCTGTGCCTCGTGGCCGACTGCTGCTTCGCGAAGAAGTAGTTCCCCGCCAACCTCGTAATCTGTTGGCGAGGTGGGGCTTCTGGCCATCTGATCCGTAGCGTGTCCGCCGCTCTGCGACACAGGTCGAACAGAGCGGGGATGGAGACATCTGTCTCTGGTTGAGCTATCGTTGGACTCTGGGATAAGTCCTCTTCTTCTCCCTCGTCCTCGTTTTCAGCCTCATTGTCTGATATTTCACCCGAAGCTGTTAGCGAGAGCTCATCTGCGTGTAACAGGCTTCTTGTATCAAACTCGACGGTGGAGTCCCCGACGAGGGCCGCCATGTCCATCTCAGCGTGGCCGCTGTCCTCCAGGTCGACTGCCTTTTTTCGTGTTGTACTTCATTGTGTGTGTTACCTGTTGTTTGTTTGTTTGTTCAACACTTTGGTTTGGACTTGTTCCTGTTTAAAGTGCTTTATAAATAAAATGGTATGGTATGGTATAGGTCTGGGTCCCGTGCCGCCATGGAGCCATCCATGGCCATGACCACGATGTCCACTCGACGCTTCCTCACAGTCTCAAGCATCTGGCTGCAGTGAGGGCAGGACTTGGGGGTTTCCAGCGCTGTCTTAGCGTGCAACATCCCCAGGCAGACGGGACAGGCCTCGTGGGTGTCTGTCGCAGAAAGGGAGTAGCCGCAGCTGCTGGGGCAGGCTCGGGAGCTGGGGCTCGCTGGCCTGCTGGTCTTAGAATTTTTGGATTTTCGCTTTCCCTTCTCTGAAGCCATGGCTGAGAAGAGTCGAGCTCGTTAGCTGTAGCTAACATGGTCCGAAGACGTCCTCTCGTCGAGTCGCTCTCGTTGGCTAGCCTGCTAATCTCCGTTAGCCAGGTAGCTAGTGACGCAGTTAGCACAGTCGAGCGAAGCTGCGAAGAGAGAAGAAAAAACCTTGAGGTTAAATAAAAGGCACTGGGCTAGCTTTCGCTAACCCAGCAGTACGAAGGAAATTTCTCTGTACGCTCAGGGTAGGGAGCGAGCACACCTCCAGACGAGCGATGCAGTCACAGAGAGAGTCCAACAAAGTTCAAGTGTAAGCGAGGTGAAGGGCATAAAAGAGGATGAAGGTGGAGTGTCAACCTCTTTTATGCAAAGAGGGCGGGGCCTCCTTGCTGACGCCCACCTGCCTTAAAAGGTGTGAATGTATTATTTCAGGTGAAGCGCGGCGGCACAATTCCCATCAGTGGTGGGCCCTCCGACCGCCAGGGAGCGCTAATGCGCTAATCCGCTTACAACAAACCTAACGTTTTTGTCAGCGTAACAACGTTTTGACTAACTTTTATAATTCATAAGCGGATTTGCGCTATTTTTATTTAAAATGCAGTACCGATAATAACTAATTATCTATCAGTAAAAACGAAAAAACGTATTTACAGGCCCGGACGACTGCTAACAGACCATATCCTGTCAGCGCCGGATGTGGTCCGTGACAAAAAAGCGTCCCCTCAGTCTCTTTGCTAGAGCGAGCGCTCTCAGTTAGCAGCCAGTGTGTTACTCTGCAGCCTTATTGCTTGTTTTCGAAGAGTCAGACGAAGAGTTTTTAACATGGAGGGTGAACTTATGGATGTTTCTCAGCGGCCTACGCGACGCGTCTGGATTTTAAAAAGTATTTTGCCATATGCCCTCTTCAAAATGGCGGCCGCGACGGCCACAGAAGATAAGGACTTTCCATGAAAACACGGTAAAAACAATTATTTCTTTGCTGAGAAAAAATATATTTCTTAGCTGACTTTATAGCACAAGGTTTTTCTGAGCTTAGCCGGTTCAAATGGTCAAATCTGGTGGATTAAAAAAAGTATTTCGCCATTTGCCGGCCGCCATTTTGAAGAGGGCATATGGCGAAATATTTTTTTAATCCAGCAGATTTGACCATTTGAACCGGTTAAGCTCAGAAAAACCTTGTGCTGTACTGACTTTATAGCACAAGGTTTTTCTGAGCTTAACCGGTTCAAATGGTCAAATCTGCTGGATTAAAAAAAGTATTTCGACATTTGCCCTGTTCAAAATGGCGGTTAGCGTGTTAGCATTAGCGTCCGCTAGCATTGGTAATACATAAGTGCTTTTGAAATTGTGGACCTAAATAAATCAATAAGTGCTTTAGAAATAGCGGAACAAATTTTTGGATTAGCGCTGTCCAGCACTGATTCCCATAGTCATATGTTGCACTGAGTGAATCTGACTGAAAAGGGAACGCTTTTATTAAGACAAGCTTTTAATTAAATGTTTTATTTTAGCTGTTTTTATCAGCTGTTTTTAACTGTTTTTATTAATCAGCTGTTATTATTTTTGTTTTGTTTTGTTCTATTTTATGCTTTTATTTTGTATTTTGTACAGCACTTTGTGAGTGTATGATAAGTGCTAAATAAATAAAGTTTACTTACTTACTTACTCTAAGAAGAGTCTTTTTGGTTCCAAACTTCTTCCATTTATGAACGATAGAAGTCACTGGGCTCACTGGGACCTTCAAAGCAGCAGATTTGTGCCTCAACACAATCCTCTCTTGGAGGTCTACAGACAATTCCTTTCACTTCCTGCTTGGTGTTTGTACTCTGACGTCAACTGTGAAACAGGTGCCTTTTCAAATCAAGTCCAATCAACTGAATTTACCACAGGTGGAATCCATTTAAGTTGTAGAAACATCTCAATGATGGTCAGTGGAAACAGGATGCTTCTGAGCTCAACTTTGAGCTTCATGGCAAACAAAGGCTGTGAATACTTTGGTAAAAGCGAGTTTTTATTTTTCTCATTTGAATAAATTAGCAAAAAGAAAATGTTTTTTCACATTGTCATAATGAGGTATTGTGTGTAGAATTTTGAGGAAAGCGATTAATTAAATTAAATCCCAGGGGCGGCCGTGGCGTAGTGGTAAGGGCAGTCGTCTCCCGATCGGAAAGTTGGCGGTTCGACTCCCGGGACCCGCACCATGTGTCGTTGTGTCCTTGGGCAAGACACTTAACCCTGAGTTGCTCCCGGTAGGACTGGAAAGCACCTTGCATGGTAGTCTGCCGCCACCGGTTTATGAATGTGTGTAGCATTCAATATATGTGTAGCACTTTGAGATTTTCAGTAATGAAAAGTGCGTTATAAATTGAATTAATTATTATTATTATTAATTTAATACAGTTTTGAATAAGGCTGTAACATGACAAAATGTGGAAAAAGTGAAGCACTGAATACTTTCCAGATGCACTTTTCCATCCATCCATCCATTATCTTTTACCTGCTTCTTCCATTTTGGGTCATGGGGGGTCGCCGGTGCCCATGTGCGAGGGGTGGGGTGCACCCTGGACAGGTCACAAGTCCATCACAGGGACACATTGAGACAAACGAGACAAGCAAACATTAACTCTCTCACTCACACTTAGGGACAATTTAGAGTTACCAGTCAATCTAACATGCATGTTTTTTGTCTGTGGGAGGATACCGGAGTACCCGGAGAAAACCCATGCATGCATGGAAAGAACATGCAAACTCCACCCAGAAAGCCCCCCGGACCGGGATTTGAACCGAGGACCTGCTCGCTGAGAGGCAGCAACTCTACCAGTTGTGACACCGTTCTGCATTGAACTTAAGTCTTTTACAATCCCTTAGAGAGGTCAAAGTCGACAGTTTCTGATCGTTTTGCAAGAGGTTTCAGGAGCAGAGTAAGAGAAGGCCCTTTTGACAAATTCAGTCCGCACTCAGGAAACACTGCATGTAATTGTCTCGAGAGCGCATGCTGTAGCTGCACTGATGAAGTGACATGTAGGAGGAGATGTAAGAAGGAAACAGACCAAGGAGTGATTTAAAGATGAAATGTACCAGAGTCTGCATGAAGTTAATGATGACCAGTTAACCGGTGAATACAGAGTGCAGTGATGGGTACAGTACAACCAGTTATGAATCTTAGTGCACCATGATAGGCAGCATCCAACGTCTATAAGGTGCTTGCAGGAGCTTTCATGTAAATAATGTCACCGTAGTCAATGGCTAGAAGGAAAGTAACAAATACAAGGCATTTCCTAGCATTCACAGTTAAACAAGATTTATTTCTGAAAGTAAACCCAATTTTAATTTCATTTTCTTGATCAAGTTTTCGACATGAGGCTTTAAAGAGAGATCTGCCTTGACCAAGATTCCCAAGGAATGATCTGACCTACATTATTTATGTAGATTGTGGAGAGGGTGGGTCCTAAGACTGAACCTTGTGGTACACCATTGTTAACAGTTAGATAGCTGGACGAAGTACTGTTATATTGAACACATTGCCTCCAATCTAAGAGATAATTAGAAAACTAACCAATAGTGGGATCAAAGAAACCAATTTCTGAGAGTTTATAACATTAGATGTCATGATCCACAGTATCAAAAGCTTTAGACAGGTCTAAATGATGTGCAGCACAGTAGTCCTTAGCATCAAAGCTTCATCATTAAAAACCTTCAACAAATCAGTCGTTGTGCTATGTTGTTTCCTGAAGCCGGATTGATGGAGGGGTAAGATGTTAACGGAATCCAAATACTTCTCGATTTGAGTTACCATATTTTTTTTCTACCTTAGCTAGAATACAGAGTTTAGAGATTGGTCAATAGTTGTTCAGTGTATGGGGTCACCTCCCTTCAGTAAAGATAGTACAAAAGCTGTTTTCCAAGCGTTTGGAACAGTATTTTGGCTTATGGACAGATTAAAGATGTGACACTGGTTCTGCTAAGATTTGTGCAAAAACTGTATATGTATATGCATGCATAAACAAATAAACATTACATTGGCTGCCTCTGTAATTTGAGGAAAATATGCTTTTTAATTTTTATATTCCTTAAAAATAGTTTCCTCAAATGATTGAGGTTGGTGATGGGGTTGCCACCATTGGCCACCCCCTGGCTCCATCATTGTGCCTGATCATGGATAAAATTCTTCCCTTTGCTCAGGATCTGCCTCTGACAAGAAGAAAACCCCTCTATCCTCATACACTCCTATCCACTTGAATATCTTGCACCACAAACACTGGAGTTTACTTGCACTCTTTGTTCAATTCCAGTCCAGACAAACACTCATCTTGAGAACAACATTCAATCAAACTAACATTCAGTGGGAGACATTGGCATGCACTTGTTATCTTATGTTTGAGTGGTAAATACCATCTTAGCAGTGTATAAAGCACTTATCTTTTTCAAATCCATTTTGTCGGAAGCCTGAACCGTGGCCCCATTTTGTAGATTAATTTATTGTCTAATATTTAAAAGAATATCAGCAAACAAAGATCTGCTGCTATAATCTGTGCTGTACACACAAACTGTTTTAGCCGTGGTGAAGTGTTGTGTTTTTGTGAGAAAACATTTTCTTTACACAGCACTCTCAGAATGAAAAAAAAAACGTTATTTTCCTCTTTTCATGCATTGCTCATCCTCATACATCCAACACTTTATTCCCTATTTTTCCTTCTCACTTAAATTTGACCTTCCAGGCTTCATGTTTCATGACAACCTGTCTGTTTGTATCACTTTGATCCAACACCCCCACTGTTCTCTTAGGATTTGGTGTTGTCGGGCTGCATACCTGTGGAGGAATTCTGCCAATAGCTCTCTGCATCAAACCAGTCAGGCAATGAGCTGGGTTTTGCACAAACCCTGTGGATTCCAGATTACAAAATGGCCCAGTGGACAAAATGATTTAAAGTTGTTTATTAGTGTGAAACAGTGACCAGGTACACTGTAGGGTCCAGTTTAATAGGAACAAGTGTTCACCATCTGTCTCTTACCCCAGTTCACTGTTTTACACGTTTAAGAGAAGACGGTGTTTGCTGCCTTTTACATTTCTTTGCTGACACTACAGTGGTGTATCTCCCCCTCCTTGTTTGCTTGTGCTATTTTAAATCATTTATAATATTATAAAGTAAAATTTATTTCTGCTTGATAGAAGCTTTAGATGATTTGCACGGGGAGCTTAGGGCAGTGAGATCAAGTAAAGCCTAATGCTTATCCAAGGGAAAAGATGCACAACTCACTGTAGAAAGCCTGCAGTTGAGTTTTAACCATTTGGTTCTTTGTTCGTGCACGCAAGACATTTGAGGTTGGAGATGCAAACCAACTTGGGTCCTATTCTAAAGACAGAATGGAGAATCCTCTTTAAGGTGCCCTTGAATGAAGCATTTGGTCTGTAACTGCTGGTTGACAGAGGAAGACTCTGGTTGGACTTAGCAGCTTCCAGCTGCGAATGTGTCAGACCTGATGAGTGTTAGAGCAGAGCAACAATGATGACATGAATAAGGAGTGTAAAGACCATCTTTACTCAGTTTTTTTTTTAAATAAAAGATGAAATGCTCAATCTGGTCTCCTAATATGTTACATTTCTCTTAATTTCCACTTTATTTTCCATTAATGGGGTGTGTAAAACAAAAAGTAACTGAACTGAAAAGCAAACAGTTTAATCAGAAAGCCTCAGCAGTCTTCTCAAGCCAGAGCGGTGATTCATATTATCAGCGTGCAATGATGATTATTATGGCAGACACATGCATGCCATTTGACACAGCATTGTGAACGCTGCCTCGTGCAGCCTTATTAGACCGTTCATGCTTCAGCAAAGTGGTTTATCTCACTGTTCTTACTTGCATAAACACGCTCCACGTTAACGCACTGTTAAAAAAGAACAATTTCATGAAGTGCACAGCGAAGCCATGAGGGCATTGCATTCATGAGGTCAGAGAGGCATGCTGTCTGTATAAATTGTTCACACAGCTCCGGCATAGCCAGGTCCAGAATTAAGGAAAACACTTTGTTGTTTGTTACTGTCACCTAATTTCAGAACAAAGGTGTCATTGTTACAAACAATGTGAGCTCTGTCAGGACTCACGGGAGATGTTTAGAAAAGTTTGTAGTCAAAAGTGTCACATATTGTAAGGATGGCTTCCTCCTTACATCCTGTGTCTGTCAGCTCTGCGTCTCTGGTCTGCGTCTCAGGTGTTTGTGTTCATCGTTAATCAAGACGTGTATATTAGTCAGCGTTCATGTGTGTCTCCTTGTCGGGTCATTGTCCCTGTTCCCTGGCGTGTCGTACCCCAGCTCCTTGGTCTCGTGAGTACATCTCGTCTACATGTTTAGTGTTAGTATTCCGGCCACAGTTAGAGCATCCGTATTGTTTTGTACTGCCACGTCAGTGTTTGTTTTCCTCTTATTAAAGTGTTTGATTTTACTCATGTCTCTGTAAAGCCCCCAGTAGTATAGCTGTGCGTTGTGCCCAGCGCCGCTGCACGCCATGAGAGCGCCGCGGCACAAGCCTTTGAACACGGGCGTGAACGCGCCAAGCTCAAATTTTACGACCGCCTACGCGCGCGTTGATAAACTGCCTCGCACCGGACTGTTTTGAGACACAAATGTATTAAATTCCGCTTCTTCATCGGTGATCTGGCCTTTTCTTTTGTTTTTTTTGCCAAAAGTCAAGTGATCACTTGAAGCTGTCACCATTCGCTCTCCTCCTCCTCCGAGGAATGAATGAATTTCTCACGAGCGAACTAAAGTCATGTCCAACGTGGCTGCACCAGGTTCTAAATATTTCCTGGTGGGCTGGTCTGCTGTGTGGGCTGAAGGACCAGCGCTCCCTGTTTTTATTTTATCTTTTAAAACTTTTTATGAACATATAAACTCAGAAAACCGCTGCGCAGCCCTCTGTCTTTTTTCTCCCACCCAACATGTCAATCATTTCAGTAGGCGTGTCAGCAAATGACCAAACAGCGACCTCAATTTGTCCCGTAGGTAAACGTTCTGCCCTGCTGCTGCTGCTGGAGCCTGCACTCCAGAGAGCTGCGCTTGCACAGAGCTATAATATGAATTGCCTGCGCAGCACACGCGAGTCCAGCGGCGTGCGGCACGGCACAGAGCTGTACTGGGGGCTTAAGTCTGCCTGTCTGCACCACGGGACTCATCCCTCACCCCGCACCAAACCGTGACAGAAATGACCCGACCATTTTGAGTTCCGCGGACAGGTAATCCGGACTTACTCAGAGACAGGAGATGTCTGCGTCAGCTCAGGGGGAAGCTACAGTCATCCGAGTTGGCGGGTTTCGAACCGAACCCGCTTGGAGCAGCCATATACCCGATCCGGAACAGCTTCCGTCTCCAATGCTGGTCGCAGAGCGAGCGAGGAGGAAGTGCCGGGACGGCCGCTCCGACCAGTTCGCTTCCTTCGCTCCTGCTCGAGCCATCTCGCAGTGGGATGTGTCTGACGACGATTCGGATCCGGAAGGACTCCTACCGTTTCCGTCTCCGGAGACACGGGGCCGCCGGAGGAGGCGGCGACCGGCGAAGACACGAATTTCCCGGTTTCGGCCCGCTCTCCCCCTTAATTCTCCCACACTGTCAGAACGTCCGGGGGGTATTTCAATGGGGGAGGAGTGCCCGCACCCTTGCTCCGTGACGTCTCAGGGGAGACGTGCTTTGAAGGGGGGGTATGTGGTCTCTCACACCACGTTTGCAGGAGTCACAGAGACTCCGGCACGCCACACAGCTGAGAGAAAGCTTTCTCACAAGACTCTTTCACAAAAGGAGGAGCAGCCTGATCACACATCGACCACAGGGGTCGCTACACCTGTAGGACTCACGCAGGAAGAGCCTGCAGGACACACTCTCGTTGCTGAAGGGTGGACAGATCACACTTCGACAACAGGGTGCGCTGTGGGACAGAGATCTGAGGAGGCCACTCACATTTTCCAGCAGATAAAAAGACTGTTTTTTGCTGCTGTCAATAACCCGGACCCTCATTATAAATATAAGTCGTACTCTATTATTGAAGACATTATTATTAACAGTCCTTGTTCTGTACTTGACTCAGGTTTCATCCAGATTTTGACTTTGGCTAAAATAGCGCAGGAGGAGACTAAAGCTACGATGGAGGGCACTGACACTACGTGCTCTGCAGCAACAGAGGGCACTGCTCCCAAAACTTCTACTGAGGGTGCTAAGGTTCCAGCACCGACAAAAGATGCTGCACCATTAGCACCAACAGAAGATGCTGCACCATTAGCAACTATGGAACATGCAAAGGTCTCTCCAGCATTCACAGAGGGTCCTGCCTCCGCATCGTCCACAGAGGACACTGCGTCACCAGCATCGCCTACAGAGGGTCCTGCCTCCGCATCGTCCACAGAGGACACTGCGTCACCAGCCTCGCCTACAGAGGGTCCTGCCGCCGCATCGTCCACAGAGGATGTTGCGTCACCAGCATCGCCTACAGAGGGTCCTACCTCCATATCGTCCACAGAGGACGTTGCATCACCAGCATCGCCTACGGAGGGTCCACTCACCGTCGACACCTCTACGTCGATGGAGGGTCCCCTCACCACTGACGCCTCCACGTCGATGGAGGGTCCACTCACCGCTGATGCATCCATGTCGATGGGGGGTCCACTCACCACTGACGCCTTCACGCCGATGGATGGTCCTCTCATCGCTGACGCCTCCACATCGATGGAGGGTCTTCTCATAACGATTGAGGTCTGCACGACTCACGTTTCCTGTCCAGAGGGGTCTCAGGAGGGAGCCCCTCACGTTACCTGTTCTGGGTGGGTCCTGGAGGGTGCCACACACATCTACTGCTGTCCAGAGTTCTCGCAACCAGAGGGCGCTACCCTACCTCCAGCTCCAGAGGACACTGACCAACCTGAAACTCTCGTTCCTGTCTTGTTTCTGTCTGAAGGGCCTGATGGACGACCTCTCAACCGCCTGACTGACTGGCCCCGGCTTGATGGATGGTGTCCAGGCCCCCCGTCTGATCCTGTCTTGTTTCCGTCTGAAGGGCCTGATGGATGACCTCTCAACCGCCTGCCTGACCGGCCCCGGCTTGATGGATGGTGTCCAGGCCTCCCGTCTGATCCTGTCTTGTTTCCGTCTGAAGGGCCTGATGGACGACCTCTCAACCGCCTGCCTGACCGGCCCTGGCTTGATGGATGGTGTCCAGGCCTCCCATCTGATCTGTTCTTGTTTGACCTGTCTCTACCTGATCCGGCTCCAGAAGACATCTCGTCTGACGTCTCAACTCCAGAAGACGTCTCGTCTGATGTCTCAACGCCCGAAGACGTCTCGACGCCCGAAGACGTCTCGTCTGACGTCTCGACGCCCGAAGACGTCTCGTCTGATGTCTCGACGCCCGAAGACGTCTCGTCTGACGTCTCAACGCCCGAAGACGTCTCATCTGACGTCTCGACGCTCGAAGACGTCTCGTCTGAAGTCTCGACACCCAAAGATGTCTCGTCTGACATCTCGATGCCCGAAGACGTCTCGTCTGACGTCTCATCGCTTAGCGCCGCTGCGCCGCATGATGGGGCTCTTGTTCTGGGTGGGCCCTGGAGGCTCCCGCCCTCGTCTTCGACTGTCCTGTGGCCTCGTCACCAACGGAAGCTCCTGCTCGATGGACGCCCCCCGGGTCGCCCACCTGATGTGTCTCTGCGGGATGGACGGCTTTCCGGTCGTCCACCAGACTGTGTCCTGCACGATGGATGGTCTCCCGGTCGCCCACCTGAGGGGTCCTTGCCTGAGGTCGACGTCTTGGCCTCGATGTTTGGGCGCTCATTAGTTTTATAGGTATAGTTTTGTGTTTAGCGTTTTGTCCCAGGCCCAGTTCCTGTCGGTTTTTGGTTTGTTGTCCTTGTGTTTTGTCCCCTGTCCTTGTGTTTTCTCGTGCCCGCCGTCCCTGCGGTTCCTCCCTCTACCCGCCCTATTTTTTGGGTGGTGTTCTTTGGGGATGCCGGTGGCGTCTTTGAGGTGGGGGGGAATACTGTAAGGATGGCTTCCTCCTTACATCCTGTGTCTGTCAGCTCTGCGTCTCTGGTCTGCGTCTCAGGTGTTTGTGTTCATCGTTAATCAAGACGTGTATATTAGTCAGCGTTCATGTGTGTCTCCTTGTGGGGTCATTGTCCCTGTTCCCTGGTGTGTCGTACCCCAGCTCCTTGGTCTCGTGAGTACATCTCGTCTACATGTTTAGTGTTAGTATTCCGGCCACAGTTAGAGCGTCCGTGTTGTTTTGTACTGCCACGTCAGTGTTTGTTTTCCTCTTATTAAAGTGTTTGATTTTACTCATGTCTCTGTAAGTCTGCCTGTCTGCACCACGGGACTCATCCCTCACTCCGCACCAAACCGTGACACATATGAAAAAAGTTTGTTTTAAACTGAAAATGACGTCCCCATTACTTACCCCATCAGAATCTTCCCTGCTCAACAAAATTAAAAGCTCTTAAAATTCTATCTACTGCAAGTGAAATACAAACTACTCTTTATGTACTTTGCATAACATCTAAAAAGACAAACAAACAACTATTTATATTCTAATCTTTTTTTTTTTTTTGGTTGACTTGGTTGATTGAATCTTCACACAGCATTTGCATCACCTCACTCAGAAAAATACATTCATCTTTTTAAGGAGGTGGTGGTGGTGGTGGTGTGTGTGTGTGTGGGGTGGGGGGGACCATAACACTGCTGCTAAATATCTACTTTCTTTTAACATTTATGATCACATTAGTTTCTTGTACGTTCTCTATTCACAGCAGCTCTGTGCAACTAATGTTAGATGTCGGGTACAGCTCATGCACTTCTAAAATAAATGTTGGATGTAGAACCCACCTGACTGTACGTGCTGGTCATTACATGCCAGTAAATACTGTAATCTGGACTCAACACAGGTCATTGTTCAGACTTATGGTTTAAACTTAGAGATGCACCAAATTTCTTGCTTGATTTTGTCTTGAACTCTGACTTGAAGTCTTTCAGATTACTGCACATTACAAGTGTTTTAACATTGTTATTCACGCTGCTGCTGCTGCTATTTTTGCTGCTACTCCTGTACACACTCCTTGTTTGTGTATCCTGCAACCAGCAGAAAGTGATGAGTTTATGCTTCTGCGTTGTTCTTCTTCTAACATTTGTACATGCATCTACCATATTTGTAAAACTGACCAAAACATGGAAACAATGGTTTTAAAACAGTTGTTTTGTCTTACCTTCTGTGTGTATGACTAATATTTGTTTGCATTACTGTGCGCATGATGTGAACCATCATTGTTGCTCATATATGTGAAAAAGACATTGATGAGTCATGTATCAATTCAACTGTATCTGAAGATGTATTAATGTTTTAGACATGCAGTGTTTAGTAGGGCGTGATCTTGTTATCGCTTGCCTTTTTTCTGAAGATGCACTCATGGCAGTTTTTTTAAGCCAATTTTAACATCCTAAAGTGAAGGTCTCATTTGCTTGTTCCAGTTTTGACTCATTCAAACATTTATTTAAGAACTATTGCATACAATTTAATATTTTATTTATGATTGAAATGACACTTTGACTGTTCTTCATAAAATGTTTACTATACAGTAAATTGGATTTTCTTTATCTGTCACTATAAAACATAATTCAGGATTATTGTGAATGGGTGTTTGCACAAAAATTGAAATATTTACAGTATATCCTTTTTAAGCATATTAAAAAAAATCTGTGAGACCTAAATTAAAATAAATTGCAGCAGTGTACAACATTTTTGTGGAAAACAAAGTCTTCTAATTAACTGTTGATATTTTAACATTACAATTTTCATTATTTTTATTCCAGCCTGTCGCAATAAACAATAAATCAATTAAACGCACGATAAATGAAAATTATCTACCTCATTTTCATTTATCTGCTTTATTGTTTCTTTGTGTCTCTCTCTTTTTAACTGAAGACACTAAATGATAAAAGACTCAACTCTGGTGCTCTTCACTGACCCCTCCCTTTCTCTTTTCTCTTTAAAATCAAATTTAACCGTCCAAAATCATGTTTTTGGATTGTTAAAAGCTGCCAAGGTGAGAAGCTAAGCTACGAGCTAAGCTAACAGACCAACTTCGAGAAAAAATAAAAACTTCAATCATGTCAAAGCTCCAAAATTCACGGTTGAAACCTGTGCCTTTGTGTAAAAAGTTGTTTTTCTCTACAAAAAGAAGTTGAAAACTTATTTATTGATTTATTTTATTAAAAGCTTTGTGTGAAAAATGCTATGCTGAAAAGCTCAAATCACACTGAGCGTCCACCATTTTGAGAACCAAAAAAAAAAGGAGGGAGAGACAGCCCATGTCACGTCAAGGGGCCTCTCTCCCATTTTTCTTAAAGAGACACACTGCTCGCTCCCTCACTGTCCATCCTTTGGTTCAAACAGTTGTATACTGTCATCCAGTGGTTAAAAAAGGTACTACACACAAAATAAAATTAACAAACATTTATTCTTAAATTTGACAACAATTCCTAATTACAGTATTGTCAAATTTTAAACAATATTATTGTTTAGTGCGATAATTTCTGAGACAATCGCCCATCGACATTTGTTATCATGATCGGCCTATTTTTCTTGTCATCTTAAATACATAACAGCTTGATAGTCAGAACACTAACTAATATTTTTCACACTTGTAAGTTTTAGGTCTTACCCAGATGAACTTTAAAAATTATCACTAATGGAAGTTAGTATTGCCAAGAAACTCTTAATCATTCCTTAGCAGTTGAGCAGAATAAGTACTGGGTTTTCTTTATTCAGTAGGAAACTACACACTGAAGATGTGCTATTACTAACACCATTATACAGTTAGCTATAAGGTGTTTACAGACAAAGAAAAGGAGTGTGTTGGTCAGTCAGTAAGTAAGATAACAGATTCTAGTAGCCAAGCAATTAGTTCATACATTTTTTGTTCCACTGATACTTTGCACTGTGTAAAATTTTAATTCTGAAATATTTAATAAGTACACCCAATTAGCTGTTTTACCCAGTATCCAAAAAAAGTAACAGTTTTGATGTGCTCACAGGAACACAGGTCTTAGACAATGATTATTAGACAGTATAAGTGGTTAGGGCTCAGTTTTTTTTATTTTTTTTAAATATATTGTTTTCTTAATGTTTGCACTACAAAGGCATTAAAAGTGTTAGTTTACATATTTGGAAGAAGGTTCTGTTGAAATATTACAACATTTACGTTTTAGACTGCTCATTAAAACAACTTTTGGTTGGAGAAATAATTTAATTTTGACCTATTTAAAGCTGCTATATGTAACTTTTCTAACAATATATTTTTAACATATTTCTTCACTCTGTCACTAGATTGATGTTAGAGAGGTAATCTCTGAAAAAAACTAAAAAAAAATATTGTCCCCTTGCTTCTCCAGGTGGTAAATAAGCATTTCTAAAAAGAAAAAGTGACCCGCCATTTTCCAGCCAATAAAAACAAAGTTTGTAACCAGCCAATAAAAACCGAGCTTGAATTTGAATCAGCCAATAAAAACAGAGCTTGAATTTGAATTTCAACAGACCACAAGGGGGCAGAGCCATATATGGCTCTGAGGGGGAGGGATCAGAATGCTTTGCTTGTTGAAATTTTTTCTAAGTGCTGATGTTCTACAGAAACTGCAGACTTCACCTTTAAGTTACAGGCTAGTCAGAGCAAGGTGGAGTTCTGCCATCTTAAACAACTTCAATCTCAAAGAGTTGTCCATGATTCATACATACAATTTTAATGAACTTTTACACCATTGTTATATTTAAATTATGTACTTATCGTGACAAATATTCTTGCTGGAAGGGCCTCGGGCTTCAATGGATGTGCTTCAGCTAGCTGCTGTCACCACTGCCCATAGACCTCTCTAATGTTTGTTCAACTCTCTGGATATACTCACTAGTTGCCATTTTTATTCACACAGTGTATATATTTTAGTTAACTGAACCATCCAGTTATAAGTTCAAGCAAAACATCCATCCAATATCTTTACCCACTTCTGGGGGCAGCTGTGGCTGAGTGGTTAGAGCAATTGTTCTCCAATGGGATAGTTGGGGGTTCGAGTCCACCAGCAGTCAAATGCTGAAGTGTCCGTGGGCAAGACACTGGACCCCTCATTGCCTCCGATGTGTGTTTCATCAGTGTATGAATGTGATAAAGCACTGATTATTCTTTGTAGAGATCTAGCAGAGTGCTGTATGAATGAGTAAATGAAGGCACAGATTGTAGTGTAAAGCGCGTTGAGCATCTTGACTAGATCGTGGGGGTCACTGGTGCCCATGTCCAGCCATCACTGTTGGAGAGGTGGGGGACACCATGGACGTGTCTCCAGTCCATCACAGGGAGACATAGAAACAAACGAGACAAACAACCATTCACTCTCTCACTCACACACACCGTGGGACAATTTAGAGTCACCAATCAGCCTAACATGCATGTTTTTGGTCTGTGGGAGAAAACCGGTGTACCCGGAGAAAACCCATGCATGCACTGAGAGACCATGCAAACTCCACCCAGAAAGACGCCCGGTCCATATTTGAACGGGAGCAAAATGCTCGCTGAGATGCAGCAGTTCTACCAACTGCACCACCGTGCCGCCTCGCCAAATATAACACACCTTTTTCATTCAGTCTATTCAAGTCAGCTTCTTCTTTCGGCCGGTCCTTTCCTCAGGGGTCGCCACAGCGAACTAACTTGCACAAAGATTTGGCAATTATTTTTACACCTGATGCCCTTCCTGACACAACCCCAAACATGGGCGTAGCCAGAATTTTATGAGGGGCGGTTTGTTTAAAAAAATGTGGACCTTTTCAGATAAACATGCCTCAATAGCTCAGTAGAAACAGTTGCCGTTCCAAACCTTATGGGTTCAATTCCCACATAGTACAATGGTTTTTATTGATTTATTATTCATTCCAGATTAAAAAAAACAACACAAGAAAACTATTTACAAAACAACAAGAAATAAAACAATACATGAAATGAAAGGAAGCAGAAGAAGAAAATAATCTTATTATATCTGCCCCTTCTCAAACAATTTTTTTTTTCAAACACTCGATTCAAACAACTAATTTTACGTTTGTCTTTTATTGGATTAAAAAAAAAGGAGTTAATATGCCTGTTAACACATTCTGCTTTTTTTATCCAATAAAAGAGTGTTTGAAAAAAAAATTGTTTGAGAAGGGGCAGATATAATAAGATTATTTTCTTCTTCTGCTTCCTTTCATTTCATGTATTGTTTTATTTCTTGTTGTTTTGTAAATAGTTTTCTTGTGTTTTTTTAATCTGGAATGAATAAATAAATAAAACGTTGTACCATGTGGGAATTGAACCCATAAGGTTTGGAATGGCAACCCAACACTGTTTCTACTGAGCTATTGCGGCATGTTGCCTTATCTTGGTCAACTTCTCCTTTAAATGCACCGCCCCTCATAAAATCCCTGGATGAGACTCTATAGGCAAAGTGGGCGGTTCGTCCGAACCCCCGAACCCCCCTTGCCTACGTCCCTGACCCCAAACCACCGAGCTTCCACAGCCCTCTGTGGAGCAAAGAGCTGCTACCTTGGGTGCCCGGGAGAGCAGATGGTGGGGGTTAAGGGCCTTGCTCAAGGGCTCAGAGTGGGGCATATGAGGGTGGAGACAGGTGTGGGTGTTTCACCATTCCCACCCACATTTTGATGTTATCTGTCCAGGGAGTCGACTCGGTGACCTTCCGATCACAGGCTCATCTTCTCTAACCTCTGCACCGCCACTCCCCCAATTCAACCTATTGAAGTGAATTATTATTGACCTTCCGGAGCAAAGTTTTATAAACTTTCTGCTGTGCAGCACGCGTCTGTAAACATGTCTGTTGCCAGCTCATCATCTACATTAAATAACCATCTCAAAGAAACCTGCATTTGTCTCGTTGTTGATTCATGTCAGTGATTCCTTCACTTTGTTTTACCTGTGGATTTGAGAGAGTGCTGACTTGTGAACAACGATCTAATGATACAGGGTTGCAAAGGTGTGAGCTAATCCTCAACAGGCCAACTATGACACATCTCTTCGTAGCCCGTTAAGTTTCAGAAGTAATTAGCTGAGTCCGCTGCATCCCTCTAATGAGCAGGAGCTTAGTGAGTGGGGCTTTATCTTTTTCAGCGCAGTATGCTTCCCTTTAATGACCCGTACTGTTAACATGCCACCCATGATTATTGTCTAAATGAGTGTGTTTTGTCACACTACAGACAGTCGCACATCATTTTGGGTTTGCTCCTCCAAACTTTGGGTGTTGTCCAAAAGCAATAAAGAATTAGGCAACAAGAAGTTGGATGTTCAAACTGTTCATATCATTTGAAGCTTCATTTTCTACAAGAATATGAGAAAATACATTCATGTGGCATGCAGGATTATGAAGAAATAATGCGATGATATTTATGAAAAATGTTATAGTTTGCTGACTCTGAAGATTTATGTAGATTTATGTATGAATGATAGAATTATTAAGGGATTTTTTATTGAAATAATCTTTGCCAACTCAGTAGTGGTGTGTAATCCAGTATCTCATTAACTTTAATTTTGAAATTGGATGATCCAGATCCAGAGGCTTTTTGCTGTGGTTGTGTTTCACAAACTGAAGCGGAAGTTGGTCTCACTAAAGTAAACATTTGCAATAAATCATTGATTACACCAAGTATAGTGACAGATGTCTACTTTTTTAAACAATAAGACTGAATACTTGTGGAGCTGAACCTGTTGCTTGTAAATAACACTACAGCTCGTTTAAACATACTGAATGTCTAATTTCACCTCTAGTGACTGTGCTTTTGCTGATGGCAGTGAGTTTAGTGATTAGAAGGCAATTAGATTCATTTTAGAAGTTTATTTCTGTTTAAAGTTCGTCCCCAATTTAGCTCTGCATGAAAAGGAAACAACAAAAACGGAGCACAGTTCAAATTGTAAAGATTTTTTTAGCAACTTTGTTTCATAGTTTCCAGTGTTAATGGCCTTTAGCTATTTTTGAAGTTTTTTTTTTTTTTTTTGCTGGCGGTACATATAATGAACACTCCACAGTGATGGCTGTAGCAAGAGTGATGCAACAGTTGGGCTCTGGAAATCACTTTTTGAGCACGTTGAAGCAAGCATCATCTTTAATGATGCTCTTAAAGCGAGTTGATTAAGACATAGGGGTAAGCGGGAAAGAGTTTGATGCAGTAACTCATCAGCATACACACTTGTTTTCTGTGAATTTGCTTAAAGTGAATTCTTAAGTGAATCCACCCAGAGGGTGAATTGCAATCTCCGGGTTGGGGGTGAGGTGCTGCTCAAGTGGAAGCAACATCTGTTCAAGTATCTTGGTGTTTTGTTCCCAAGTGAGGAAAGAATGGAGTAACAAACAGATTGGTGCAGCTTTTGTGGACAGTGCAGTCTGTTGTGGTGAGGAGGGAGCTGAGTTGAAAGGTGAAGCTCTGTTTACTGGTTGTCTATGTTCCTACCCTCACCTGTGGCCACAAATATTGGGTAACGCCTGAAAGAACAAGAAAGCAGATGCAGGTGATCAAAATGAGTTTTCTTTGCAGGGTAGCTGGACTCTGTTTTAGAGGGAGTGATAAGTTTAGTTATCCATGAGAGACTTGGAGTAGAGCCACTGTTCCTCCATATCAAGAGGAGCCAGGCGAGACAGTTCCAGCATCTGGTAAAGAGGCCCCTCGGGCACATCCGTAGGCAGATGCTGCAGGCATGTCTGACTGTGAAGAGACACCAAAGGAAGACCCGGAGCAGTCTGGAGAGACTTGTCTCCTGGCTGGCCTGGGAACGCCTCGGACTCCTCCCAAAAGAGCTGGAAGTCAGGTGGCTGGGGAAAAAGATATTTGAGCATCCCTGCTTAAGCTACTGCTCCGCGACCCGACTCCAGAACAAACAGAAGCTGATGGATGGATGCCAGAGGTTGAAAGCAGCTTTTTTGTGAAGGGTGAAAGATGTTTGGATAGTCGTGGATCTAATTGTAACAAAAACAGAAAATGAGTCACCCCTACTGTTTTTGTTTTGTGATGAAATTAGAGGGCAGCAGCAGATGCTGTTGCTTCATTTGCTGCATCAAATTAAATTAAGTACCAACAGGTCAAACACAAGTAATTTATCATTCATTCATCATGTGTCTGTTAAGTCTGCATAAACTAAATCATCCTGTTGAATCTCAATTACAACACTGCAATGCAATTTCTGACTCTCTCTCTGTGTGTGTGTGTGTGTGTGTATGTGTGTGTGTGTGTGCATGCGTGCGCACACACATGTGTGCATGTGTGGGTTATTTGTCTTGTGTGTAAGATAAGAGAGAGTGAGTTCATGTCAGGACCAGTTTTGGGATCGAACTAAGGACATTTTAGCAAAGTGGGTCATTTTGACAAGCTCTCCCTCCTGCACAGTTGAGGGTCAAGGGGAGGATTAATGACTAAATAATTAACCTGTGCTCATGTGCATATGGGACTACTTACATAATAAGAAGAGTATCCAGCACAAGAACTTTGACCAGGAACAAATACCTTCTGGAGGTACTTACTTATACTGATCCTTAGAGTGGAAATTAGAGCCCCATTCGATATATCGGTAGGGCAGATAATTTATGACGATATAGACATTTTTAGACCTATCGGTATCTGTGATAATTGTCTCATCTGCAGATATAAATATAGAAATATAAATACAGTATAGATACAGCTGCTTCAGCCTGTTGCCTTCAGGGAGGAGACTGAGGAGTCTCCAGGCTCGAACCAGCAGACTAAATGACAGCTCTGTTCATCAGGCAGTCAGGATGCTAAACTCTCTGCCTGCTCTGCCCTCCCTCCCACTTGTACTGCCTTAATCACAAAAAACTTTCACACACCACCACACAACACAAAGATTTTAACACTGGACTCTGTGTCATCAAAACGGGTTATTCACTCAACTCACGGTCATGTGCTCATTCAGTTTGCACTACTTCTTATATTCGCACTAATGTTTGCATTACATTACTGCCTATAGTCATACTACTGTTTACATTCACTGTTTACATTTATTACTACTGTTTTCATTCAATACTACTGTTTACATTTATTACTACTGTTTACATTTACACTACTTTTTATATCTACACTACTGCTGATATATATATATATATATA
>JBBPBX010040331.1:0-29422 GCA_038048925.1 Garcialebias charrua
TATATATATATATATATATATATATATTGTGGTATTTATTGTGGATACAAAGAGTTTATTTATTGTTTAAGAGAAGAAGTGACCTTTGTGGCTGGTTTCATATGTAGAGTTTCAAGACCCTGTCACACAGAAACATTTTGCACAATATGTCTAAGTGTTGCATGTTGTTATTGCAGACAAATAACTGTGAGGTAATAAAATATTTAGTATTATTACAGTTTTTATTTTTAGTTTCATGTAATCTGATTTCATAGCACCAGATCAGCTGACTTCCTGTCCTCGCAGCAGCTAATGTTTGTCCGTCCACAGCGTTGTTAAAGTCACAGTGTTCAGAAGCCTCTGACCTTTGCGTGTTCCTGTGTTGTGAGGCACCACAACCACAGGAGTTTGTTTTAGGGGCTGTAGTCTTCAGGGGCCGGAGACATCTGGAGACGCAGACAAAACACTGAGCATTGTTGCCTGTTCAAAACGGAACCAGTCAGCTGGGGAGAAAGAAAGGAGTCATTACTGTCGCTATACATGATTTCCGTCTTTAGTTAGAGCTCCAAACAGGATACTGGAGCATGAATGTTCACCACTTCTTCTCTGGCTACGAATGGATGACCACAGACCTAAAGCTCCGAATATCCGCTGTTCCTTTGGCAAATATGTTGATGATCTTGCTCCTGCAGCTCATTTACAGCTTCCAGAGCTTATTGGGAGCCGAACATGAGACATTGTGCACTTCAGAGGCCTGCTTCACGCTGCACCACGAGGAGCTGAACTTCGAGAAGGCCCGGCAGAACTGTGAAGACAACGGGGGCAACCTGATGACCCTCAGAGACCAAAACGAAGAGTCCAAGCTTCTCGAGCTGGTCAAAATGCATCACGACAAAAGGCTAAAGGTTTGGATCGGATTAAAACGGAACAAGAGGGAGTGCATGCTGGCCGACAAGACGCTCAAAGGGTTTAAATGGATCTCAGGGGAGGAAGATTCCCAGTACTCCAACTGGGAAAAGGAGCCTACCTCCACATGTGTGGAGAGATGTGTGAAGGTTGATTACACATCTTCAGATCCGGATCAGCTGAAATGGACTGAAGCAGCGTGCAAAACCTCAGCCTTTTATGCGTGTAAGTTCTCGTTCAGGGGGATGTGTGACCCTTTGTCTCTGCTGGGGACAGAAAATGTTAAATACGTTGCTCCTTTCTCCAGAGAGCCACTGAAAAGTACGATTCAGTTACTTCCAAAAGGAACATATGCAGTTATTTTCTGTGGTAAACAGGAGTCGGGCTACTCCGTGTGCAACGATGTGAACAATACTTACAACTGGAGCAATCCTGGCCCATTCTGCCAACCGGAACAGTTCAACTGCGGCATCAACAATGGTGGATGTGAACACTTGTGTCTTCAGGAGGCAGATGATGCTCGTTGCTTCTGTAAAGAAGGTTACGAGCTGGAGGAGGACACGGTTTCCTGCAGGTTAACGGATCTCTGTGGTCCTGACTCCTCAGGCGAGTCGGGGATCAACTGCGGATGTCCAAGCGGGTTCGAGCTGAGCGAAAACCGGCACAACTGCGCCGACATCGACGAGTGCCAATCAGAGATCTGTCAGGGTCACGTGTGTGTAAACACAGCCGGCAGCTACAGGTGTGTGTGTGCAGATGGCTACGAAATGGTCGACGGTGAATGTAGAGATGATGACGAGTGTGCGTCGTCTGGATGTGAGCACGACTGCTGGAACAACAACGGATCCGTTTCTTGTTTCTGCAGCGAGGGGTTTGTTTTATCCCAGGATGGACACTCGTGTGAAGAAGTCAACAACTGTGTCAGTAACCCCTGTTTGAGTGAGCTGACGTGCATCAGTACTGCGGGAAGCTTCATGTGCATCAATCAGACGAAGACAAACGGGTCGACTGAGACCGCACACGTGTCCGCTTCTGCCGTCCCATCAATTGAAGAAACACAAGACGACGTCCTAGAGTCTTTAACCAGAGCCACAGTGGAGCTCCAGCACCAGTCCCCTCGCACCGATGCCCCACACGTGGACCTCGTCAACGTGACCGACCACGATCATGGCAACCGGTCCTTAGCAACAAATCAAACAAAGTCCGGCCACTCCAAGGTGATCATCTGCATCCTCGGATCCGTCGTCCCTCTGCTCCTGTTGCTCGCCTCGACTCTGGTCATCGTCCTGTTTCGATGCAGTCGCACCAAAAAGGAGGTGAAGAAGAAGACCACCGCTGATGGATACTGCTGGGTGTCTTCTGGTTTGGACCCACGTCTTGAGAAACTGTACGAGTCCATCCAGACTGACGACCTATGACCTAATAGTGACAACAAGACTGTGTACATTTCTATTTATGTAATTTATGTTTTTGTAAGTAATTACATATCACATATAAATGCTCACTAAACAGTATTTTGTCTTTGAACGGCTTTAAGAAGCAAACATAGCTAAAGGGAAACTTGTGGCCATTTTGATAGTATAGATGCCGAGAGCGCTGTTGATAAATGCTTCCTTTGATTGTATAAAGGGTTCTGGGTGTGGAGGTGTTGTTGTGTGGACCGGATGGTGCCTGTTATTTTTCAGCAAAGTTAACAATAGAGCAAAAGGCACACACTCAACAGATTTTGTCTAGGTTATGATGTTAAAACACATCATAAATCTGATGTTTTTTGTGGTTTGTTACTGTTAAGTGTTTGATCCTTACATTACCTCCTGGAATATGTTAGTTTTCTAAATAAATTAAAGACAGCATGAACATTTCAGATTTTTAAGATATTTCCCGATCTCTGACTTTAAAGGTACCTTTTGCAAAGGATGAAATCAAACATATCGAAACATACAGGTATATCAAATGGTGTTGTTTGAAAAAGTTTCCAGTAGTTTCCAAGAAATACTGAACGCAATTCTTAAAGGTGGGAACGACTCAGTGTAAATAAACTGAACCCACCACAAACCACATGGAAGCTTGTCATGTGATTTACCTTTATTAGCCTGATCTGTATAACAAATATGGACGCTCAGTTTATCCTTTGATTTGTTTTCAGACACTTTGGCTGTTGCTGTAAGTAAAATAAACACGTGGCAGTTGGCATCTGGTCACAGTTTTTTTCCAAAACTTGAATTAAATGTTTAATTTAAGAAGACATTAACCATAAATATGACAAAACGTGGTGCAGGTTTTGTTCCCTTCTTTGTTTTTTCCGTCTTTATTTCTGCAATGAGTACCCTTTTAATTGGCAGCATTGAAGCCATTTTAAACAAACAAAACTGCAAAAGTCATGACACTTTTTATTTTATTATATTTTGCTTTCAAGCAGCAGAACGTTCATGGTTATCAAGCATCCAAAGTCCAAAAAAGAAAACTAAACTAAAAGACGATGATGGTATAGTATGGTTTAGAAACTGGACTCTAAAAGATTACAAGTCTGGCTGCTTGGAATCCAAATATAAAAAAAGAAAAAGTTGGACCAAGACTTTTGCACAGTTCTCAAAGTGGTACCGGTACTGTCTTGTTGAGGAAGCACAGCATTATATAAAAAGCACTATGTTTTGCTAATTTACTACAGGTATAAATGAACAATTACTTAGTTATACGACAAGATAAGTACTGAAATGTGCATCTCATCAGTCATGTGACAATAAACTCAAAATAAATAAACAGTTTTGATACGTGAACACATGGATTGTTTTTGTTATATGGTGGCATTTAGTGGCAAAAATCATCTGATTATAAATCATATTTTCATAGATGGCCCATGAAGTGTGTGTGTGTAATTTTGAAAGTTGTTCTGGACCCATTGGTTACCATGCATATTATCAGTCTCTTCAATTTGTTGTTACGGTAATTGTCCTCTTGTGGACATGTCCAGGGAGGTTGTCTCCAGACCTGGACTTTAAACTTCTGACTAATCTGTGCAGCTGTAGTCATGGGAACATCAAGCTGCTTGGAGATGGCCTTTACCTTCAACATGATGTCCATCATTTTCTCTCTAAGCTCCTGAGATAACTCTCTTATAACTTTTCATGTTCGGTGTGTTACACACCATGATATCAAACAGCACTGTGACTACTTTTCACCCTTTAAAAAATATGAGACATAACCACTTCCATATTAAATAGGCAGATTAGAACATTGACATTTTTTTTAGGTGTGCCAACCTTTTTGTTAAGGGCAGTTTCCTTAGGTCATTTCCTGAAATTCAAAAGTAATGACTAATTTACATTGGCTGATTTTTAGTATTTTTGTATTAAAACTTTTGTTAGTTTCAAAGTATTTCAATGACCTTTATTGATTTTTATTAAAAAAAATATGAACGGGTACAGTTCAGTATACAGTATCTCCACTTTTTTGTGACAATATCCGTGTGCATGTTTCACATTCCAGATGTTTATGTTTCATATCTTTCACTGCTTAGAAAAAAGCAGCCGCCTTCATCTGGTTTCCTTCCTGGTTCTGTGGGACCCATGGGGGAACCAGTTTCCGGAGCTACATACCACAGATCCTGAAGTGTCTGTCAGACTGCGGCAGACTGTTTGTCAGCCTGTTGGGAAAATGAATGCACACGTTCTGCTGCTGGTAATGGTTTTGCTGTTCACTGGACCTGGGCTCGGCCTGAAGCGAACTGGTTCTTGTTTACCTGTGTGTTCTGGAGAAGACTGCATCACGGTGAACTGGGCCAGGGTGGATTTTCTGTCAGCAGAGGAAGCGTGTCGCGACAAGAACGGGGAACTTCTGACACTTCAGTCGGAGACTCATCAGCAGATCTTTGCTGCTTTGAGTAAAGAGCTGACGGGAAGCTACTGGATCGGACTCCGTTTACCAGCTGGGGCCTGCAGCGACCTCTCAGCTCCGCTCAGAGGCTACGAGTGGACTTCTGGAAATGGGACGTCCGCTCCATCATCCATCAACTGGACGGACAACCTTAAACTCTGCTCTCCACGCTGCGTTTCACTTGCAGACCATCGAGAATGGACGGAGAGTCTGTGTTCGGACAAAGCCGATGGGTTCCTGTGCAAAACCAAACAACGACACGCGTGCCAGGAAGAAGAGCGGACATTTAAAAGCTCTACGGGCTGTAAAAGTGGCCCCTGTGAGCACGTGTGCTCCAGTGTAAAGGAAGGATATAAATGCTCCTGTTTCACAGGGTACAAACCTGACCGAAAGGACCCGAGGACGTGCCGATTGTTCTGTGGACAGGAGACATGTCCCGCAGTTTGTGAAGGACCAGATCAGTGCTCCTGTCCAGTCGGATTCATTCTCAGTGGACAAACCTGCGAGGACATAGACGAGTGTGACATGGGCCAGTGTGAGGACGGCTGTTTGAATAGTTTTGGGAGTTTTACGTGCTTCTGTGGTGAAGGGTTCGTCCTCAGCGATCAAACGGACTGCGTCCCAGCTGCAGCGGCCGAAGGTTTCATCGTCACGACTCCTGCGGCTGAGTTCGTCAAACCAGCCACTAAAAACAACTCCCAGAGGAGCTCGACGTCTCATGCCGGGGTTTTCCTCTGGATCTGGGTCCTGCTCGCGGTGGCTCTGGTTCTGTCCGTGTTGCTGATCCGGTTTCAGGTTGTTAAACGTCAGAAACGCAGAGAGCAAATGCAACAATCCGCTGCTCCTGTAGGAAGTGTTGAGTTTTAGCTGAGATCAAATGTATGGGATCTATGTGGTTTGATGGCCTCTGAGCCCTGGAACGATAAATTTAAAGTTGTTTAGATTTAATGTTTTTTTTAATTTATCTGACCTGCACAATTAAAACATTTTAAAGGGGGAAAAAGCAGAAGAAGAAAAAAATCCAAACACTAACAAGGATAAGGTACTTGAATAGGTTTACATTTTGGATAGGAGCTGAAAATGGAAAGAGCGCCCTCATGTGTCAGATTTCAACTTTGTTTTCTGCAGAAAAACAGAAAATTTAACACACAAAATAAATAAATAAACTCTAAACAACCTGATTTCCTAATAAAAAAAAACAGCATAAAGTATACTTAATATATCATGAAATGTAGAGCTAGCTGTGCTCATCTGGAAAAGTCAAGATGTATTAAATAGAAAATGAAGAGAAGTAAAAAATACAGTATTCTTTTTTTTTTTTTTTTTACATTTTTGGGCTCTAGTGGCCTTTATTGTAGAGGGAGAGGGCGAAACGGGTAGAGAGAAGGGAAAGACTGCTCGTACGGGTCTGGGATGCGAACCCGCGACGCCTGCAGAGAGGCTCAGCCTCAATATGTGCCGCGCGCTTATCCCCCACACCAAAGCGGCAGCACGAAAAATACAGTATTCTTAAAAAGCTGAGTCAGTGAACGCAACACGATCCATGAACTGAAAGTTTTAAAGTTCATTTGAAATGTTGAATTTGTAAAATATTTTGAAACTTTAAGCTCCATATTAAAAATTAAAAAGTAATTTTCGTTAAAGGACTTCATCTCACCTGTTGCCTTTCACACCAGAGTTAAAAAAAATTTTTATTCTTTAATAAAAAATCTGTTAGTGTTGTGGATGACTCTCAGCTACTACCACAACAGATTTCAGCTCAGTATCTGTAAAACCAACCCAGTTGTGGCCAATTTTAGGTTTTCTAAGATTGACTGTGGCAGCCACAGGTTGACTCTAAAAGTTAATCAGTTGTTTACGTACATGCATTGATTACTTTTCAACTAAGCCTTTCCATTAGTTCATGAAATATTTTGCTAACAAAAAGAGTTGGTTTTAACAAATAATGCTAAAGTTTCAACAAACGGTCTTGTGCAATGAGGAGCACTTGGCACATGTGTTGTGAATGACTCAGCTACTACCACACCCAATTTTAGATCAATATCTCTAAAATTAACTGAATTGTAGCCAATGTTGTGTTTCCAAAGATCAGTTAGCTGTGGCGTCCAATTTGAATTGGATTGACGCCAAATGTTCATCATTGTGATTATTTCCTAAAGATTGTATTTAAATCTGTCCAATAGTTCATGAGGTATTTTGCTAACAGGCACAGGCAGTTGCATAACTGTCTACCTTTAATGGTGGCCAGTGATAAAAATTAGTAATATATTTGATATAATTTCAAATAAAACAGATATATTTATTTTTATACTTTGTTTAGATTTAACACAAAACTGCATTAACAATTTTTTACTTATGTTTTTTATTTTTATTTTTTGCTTGATTGCACAGTTTTTACAGTTTTGTGTGAAATTTTTTTTATTACAAAGAACCAACCTTATATATTCTGCTTATGCAGAAGTGATTTTATAGATGTTTGTGTTTAGTTACTACTGTGGTCAACGCTTGTGTCTAAAATTTTAGACATATTTTCATATTTTACGATGGAAATCCCCTCTATCCGCATGATTGTATTTTATATTTTTTGTAGTACTGTATAAATATTTTCAATGCTATCTTTTGTTACATCGAAGATGTGTCAAATAAACAAAATAAAATATTAAGAAAAAAACTAAAAATGTATTTCAATATTTTATTACACTTACAACTGTAAACAAATGCTGATTCATTCAGCATAAAGAGAAACATTAAAGATAATTATAAATGTATGTTAAAGTTTTTAAAGCTTCAAAGCTTAAAAAAAATTAAAGCTTTAAATTATTTTCCCAATATGTTGGATTGTTCTCAGATTTTTAAAATAAACTGGATTTATTGTTTAACCCCTCTTTGTTTTATTTGTTCTGTAGTTTTTTTATTATTATTATTTATGACTTCATTTGTGACTTATACTAGGAGTTGCAGGTTAATGCCTGACCTTTGTTTTGTGCTTTAAAATAGTTAACCTGTGTGTAACAAAAGGAAGCATGCAACGATGCAGTGTTTTTAGTCCTCATGGGACAAACCTGACCTGAAAAGCACTGAGTGAGTCTGACACAACCTCTATCAGTTCTGTGACCTCTGTGAGCCAATCCCAGCTGGAGGAGTTCACTGTTTGGTCAACACAAGCAGAAACCTTCGATTTGTGCACCTTTTACTGCAGCTAAAGCTCTCATGCTGTAGATTACAAAATAAATCAAACTGTAGGGATTTCTTAATGGGTAATACATGTTGTAGCATGTTCATATATGATTTATTAAACAGCATGTTGAAGTTTAGGAAATAACCCTTACTTGTTAATAAAGCCCTGAGTATAGACTGACAGGTATCAAAGAGTTAACGTTTGTATATAACATTCCTGTATAGCGGTGCCTTATTTATCTCAGACTACTACATAAAAAAACAAAAATCAGCCTAAGTATCCAATTTATACCGTTTCGGATTGGCGCTAACTGCAACCTTTTGATCTGTAAGTCTACGCTGCGGGTCCAAATTAATGTAGAGCCCACGCTGATGTAAGACAAAAATGGGCGGAGTATATTAGTTTCAGCCAATCAGAGAGTAGGCGGTATTCCGCAGCGGGACGTGATTGGCTAAACGTTTGTGCCTTCCGTGTTTGTATTAATAACAACAACCGACACCAAGCTAGCATGTGGAGACAGTGCTTGCACGGGAACAAACCCGTCTTTTCACACACGAGTAGCAGCGTTTTGGCCGAGCGCCTTTTCCTTTCACTGTGTAAGCTAACAGGACAGAGTCCCTTTGACCCGGTACCAGCGGCGGCAGCATGTCGGTGGACAGCGTGTTCCGAACCCGGTCTCTCGGTGTAGCGGCGGTGGGGCTTCCGGACCAGTACGCCGACGGGACAGCGGCCAAAGTGTGGGAGCTGTACATCGGAGACACCCAGAGCCGGACCCAGGAGTACAAAAGCTGGCTGGTGGCTCTGCTGAGACAACATGGGATCCAGAAGGTTCTGGATGTAGCCTGCGGAACCGGGTAAGCATGTCCAGCACGATAGAATGGTTTAATTTGAGGTAGTCTCCTTCCTGGTTCAGGCGTGTTTAATTTAATCCAACAGGTTGTGTGTGACATTCAGGTTCAGGCAGAATCTGCTCTAAACGTTTTAAAAACTCAACACAATCTGTTGGCTGCCTGTCTTCTTTATACCTGTAGATAACTTTAGTAAATGACATTTATTTATAATGTATGGGTGTACCTGAGATGACTTCTGTTGTGACTGAATTGTTTTTCTTAATTGTTTTTCTGAAGGCAAACAAGCAGATCTGCTGTAAAGTTTATACTGTATTCAGCCATTTACAGATAATTTAATGTGAGTTAAAGCGTTTTAATGCTTATTGTTTGTTTTTCATTGAACCTCAAATTGCTGAGCTTTTAAACTGGAACAAAATCTGGATTAGGACGAAGAATAAAAGTGTTGAGCTGGCAGAGACGGACCCTGGACACAGCTCGGGCCTGAAAAACCAGATCCCGGTTCAGGTCTGAAGCTGCAAGACCTGATCCCGGTTCAGGTCTGAGGCTGCAAGGCCTCAACCTAGCTCAGACCTAAACCCAACTTGAGTATGAAAGACCTGAACCCTGCTCAGGTCTGAAACTGAACCGGCCATCATGACGTCATGTTACAGGTTAGACCAGGACTAGTCATCTGGTGGCCCATGGGTGACACTCCACCAATGAGTTCATGCAATAAATGCTAGTTTTATTTTTTTGGGGGGGGGTGGGGGGGGTCTGGGTTTGGGTATTTATGATTCAATGCAATAAAACAAACACATTTAAAAGGAAACGGATCGTTGTAATACTTGGTTAATTTACATAATGACTAATTGCTGGATGTCCGGCCCCTGAGCTGCTGGCTTCCAGTTACTGTGGCCCCCTGAGCAGTTTTGTTGAATAGCCCTGGGTTAGTTAATTGTAGTTATTAATAGTCAATTAATAGTTAATTGACCTAGTATTTTGTTTATCAGTCCTGTTCGGATGAACCGGACCGGGTCCTGTGAGTCCTGTGGAGTTGATGGGCAGGTGTTTGGTGGTTGCTGGGAGCTTGAACTGGTTTCCTGCCGCCTGTTTGTCTGTTCTGATAGTTTATCTGAGCTGCGGAACAACACCAAGGCCATAAGCTGGAAACCAGACAGACTGTCCCACTTAGTGAACCTGAGTTTCTTATAACAACTCACAATTATATTGTTTTATGTTAACTTACGGAACAGCTCTCTTGTCAACTAAACATTACAAATCTGCTTCTCCTAAGTTAAAGCACTAATAATAATAATAATAATGAATTCAATTTATAACGCACTTTTCATTAATGAAAATCTCAAAGTGCTACAAGGTGCAACAGAAATTAAATGTCAATAAAACAAGTAATAAAACAAGTAAAATCAATAACAGTATCAACTAAGATCAAAAGTAGAATCATGAGGAGGCAGAGTATGCTCGGTTGAAAAGAAAGGTCTTCAAGCCGCTCTTAAAGTCAACCACAGACTGTGGGACCCTCAGACAGTCAGGAAGAGAGTTCCACAGGCGGGGGGCAGCCACACTGAAAGCCCGGTCTCCCATGGTCCTTAATTTGGTTCTCGGAATGTGAAGGAGATTACTGTTCTGTGACCGCAGCGACCGGGTGGATGAGTGTGGAATAAGAATATCCTTCAGATAATCTGGTGAAGCTCCATGTAAGCATTGATGTGTAATGAGAGCAGTTTTGTACTGAATTCTGTAGGCGACAGGAAGCCAATGAAGGTTATGAAGAATGGGCGTAATATGTTCAAATTTACGAACTCGCAACAAGATCCTTGCAGCACTGTTTTGAATATATTGAAGTTTCTGAAGGTTTTTGCCAGGGATTCCAATAAACAGGGAGTTGCAGTAGTCGAGCCTGGAGGAGACAAAAGCATGGACGAGCTTCTCAGCATCGGAAAAAGTTAGGGATGGGCGAAGTCTAGAGATGTTTCGAAGATGGAAGAAGCAAGTTTTAAACAGAAGCTTAATGTGATTTTCAAATGTAAGATTGGAGTCCATTTTTATTCCAAGATTAGTAACAGAGGTGGAGAGGGGGATGTCTTGTCCAGAAAAGGAAAGTGTTGTTATAGTAGATGTCTGTACCTGGTGAGGGGTGCCAATCAGTATGGCCTCGGTCTTGGAGCAGTTTAATTGAAGAAAGTTCTGATTCATCCATGCCCTAATTGCCTCCAGGCAGGCAGAGAGGGCAGTGAGTGAAGATGGAGATGACAAGGTGGAAGATGAGGATGCTCCAGTCCTGATGTAAAGCTGTGTATCGTCGGCATAACAGTGAAAAGAAATGTTGAACTGATTAATAATTTGACCTAAAGGCAGCATGTAAAGGGAAAACAACAGGGGCCCCAGAACCGACCCCTGAGGGACACCACAGGAGACAGAGACTGTCTGGGACGTGGCGTTGCCAAGACTAACACATTCCAGCCTATTGGAGAGGAAAGATTTAAACCAGTCCAGGACGGTGTCACAGAGACCGACCTCCACATGAAGACGGTGGAGGAGGATACTATGGTCCACAGTGTCGAAGGCTGCAGTGAGGTCAAGGAGGACAAGGATGGAGGGAGAGCCAGTGTCAGCAGCCAAGAGGACATCATTAGTAACTCTCAGCAGTGCAGTCTCAGTACTGTGAGCTGCCCTGAATCCAGACTGGAACTTCTCATACAGGGAGTGTTGTTGTAAGTGATCCTGCAGCTGAGCAGCAACTGCTTTTTCCAGCACTTTAGACAGAAAAGGGAGGTGTGAAATTGGGCGGTAATTAGAAAAAATGTCGGGATCCAAATTAGATTTTTTCAGAAGAGGCCTAATGATGGCAGTTTTTAGAGGCAGTGGAACATGACCAGATTGAAGAGACTGATTTATTATTTGAGTGATAAGTGGGCCTATTGCAGAGTGATTGGATTTTATGAGAGACGAGGGGAAAGGATCCAGGGCGCAGGATGAAGGCTTCATTTTCTTGATGATGGCCTCCACCTCACTCTGAACAACTTCACTAAGTATCTTTGACCTTCTTCTGTAGTAGTTTTTTATTTATTTATCCAGCAGCTCAATGGAGCGACGTAAACACTCAATGTGGAGAAAGTTATGAGTGGCATCACTTTAAAGCTTTCCAGCTGTTTGTGACTGTAGTGAGTTTGTGAAATTAAAGCTTCAAGCTAAAACATGCTTTAAATCCATCCTAAACTGGACCTCAGAGGACTTCTGGTTCCCTGAACTCAAGGTGACAACATAACAGACTCCGTGCTGGTAGATTAAACACATTAGCCTGTTTTTGGTTTTCTTTTTTCCTGCAGCTGGGGTTAATGATTGCTGACAACTTGTGTTCTCCAATAATCAAATTATCATAAAATCTTTGAAAAGACTTCCTGAGACGTCTTGTTTTCTTTACTAAAATAAGAACCACAGTTCTCAGCTGTCCAGGTTTGAGTTACCATGCCAGTCAAATCAGACGTCATATCTGGATCAAATTTAATTGATTAGGTTACCTTTAAATAAGCTTTTTTTAAATTCAAACCATGTTACTAGCTCTTTATTCGTGTATTCAGAGGTTTTGTGTGTGTTTGTTTCTGCAGAGTTGACTCCATCATGTTGGTGGAGGAAGGCTTTAATATGGTCAGTGTGGACGCCAGCGATAAAATGCTCAAATACGCTCTGAAGTCCCGATGGGAGCGAAGAAAAGAAACTGCTTTCGATCAGTGGGGTGAGAAAGATGTAACATGATTAAATAAAACTATAGGTCAACATTCTTTGGAGGGATGCATGTCGTCTGCCATCTAAGATTATTTTAGCTGCATGGAGTTGTAGCTGTTTTGGTCAAACCCTGAAAATGTCATTGTTCACACTCCCATTGTGTGTTATGAATGACTGTCAGGTACTACTACACCAAGTCTTAGCTCAATTTCTGTGAAATTGACAGAGTTGGAGCCATTTTTGTGTTGGCTATTAATTCAAGTTATCCGTTGTAGTCCAAGAGATATTTTAGTATCACACAGTTGCAGGTAAAAACATCATCATGTGTCTTCTCCAATCAGAAGTGGAGAGTATTTACATAAAAATGTTTTTAATATTTGACTGTTTGAAACTCGATACATAGAGCCTAAATCAGTAGTTCCCAACCCTGGTCCTTGAGGAACACCATCATTGTTTCCCTGCTCCAACACACCTGATTCAGTGATTTAATTCCTTTTTATTTTATTTTATTCATTTTAAAATACAACAAAAAAACAATCACAAATGTGACTATACAATATTAAGATATAAAATGAAGGGTAGCCGAATGAAGAGAAAATCTTATTAAATCTGCCCCCTTTTTCAAATAGTCAATTCAAACAAAAAAGAAATCATCAACAAGTAACAGAATAAAAAAAGAATAACTCATATGATTATCGAATTACAAAATAACATGCAAAAAACTATTTCATATGTATTTTTGTAATAATTTAGTTTTGATCAAATTATTAAATGTAAATACTGAATTAGCATTTTTAAATACAGTATCCAAATCATTCCACAAACCAATTCCCTGAATGGAGGTTGACCGGCCCCTCGAACTGGTTCTATGTTTAGGTTTAACAAAAATATATGTTCCCTTTAGATTATAACAGCTTTGACGTTTAACAAAAAGTATTTGGATATACATAACTGACAAAATGTTATAATCCACCAAGTCATTGAACTTTAACAACTTCAATTGGTGAAATAATGTGCTTGATGGGTGACAATAATTTTTTTCTGGTAATTATTCTTATAGCTCTTTTCTGTAACAAAAAACAGGTTCCGTAAATGTTTTACATGCTTTACCCCAGATAGCAATACAATAAATTACATGTGGAACAATAATTGTTTTGTATAACAAGTGCAGAGCTTTATCATTTAACAGGTTCCTGACTTTGTACAGAACGGCAATCTCGCTATCTTTGTCTTTACTTAATTTATGTGATGTTTCCACGACAGTTTGTCGTCAATGATGACACCCAAAAACTTCACTCACACGACAGATCTCAACACCATCAATCATAAAAGGAATATCAACAGTTTTTTAAACTAAATTTCATGTATTTAGTTTTATCTAAATTAAATGATAATTTATTTAGATTAAACCAATTTTGTATTTTTACTAATTCTATCTTCATGAACTCAAAAATCTGTTTCATATCATGTCCAGAACAAAGAAATGTTGTATCATCGGCAAAAAGGATACATTTTAGAAGTACTGACACCTTAACCAAGTCGTTAACATACATAATAAATAACTTAGGTCCAGTGATAGAGCCCTGAGGGACTCCACATGTAATATTACAGAGGTTGGATCTTACATCATTTATTTGTAAAAATTGTTTTCTGTTTCTGAGATAGATTCCTTCATGTTCTGCAGAAGCCTGTAGATCACCCATTTATTAAAATCAGGTGTGTCAGAGCAGAATGGTGTTCCTCTAGGACCAGGGTTGGGAATCCCTGGCCTAAATGAATAACTTCCTCCCGTTTTTCTCTTTGAATCCTTGTCAGTGATCGAAGAAGCCAACTGGCTGACGTTACCGGAAGATGTTCAGAAACCAGGAGACGGTTTCGATGCCGTCATCTGCCTCGGCAATTCGTTTGCACATTTACCAGACTTTAAAGGTGCGTGAAGAACAAACAAACAAAAAGGCTTGGATAAATCTATTTTTTCCAACTGACTGAAGTTTGATCTGCTGAATGTTGACGTCCTCCTGTGGTTTGTAGGCGACCAGAGTGACCAGAAGTTGGCTCTTCACAACATCGCCAGCATGGTGAGGCCTGGTGGGATCCTCATCATCGACCACCGCAACTACGACTACATCCTGGAGACCGGGCGGGCGCCACAAGGCAAAAATATTTACTACAAGGTACCGTGGACTTTAAAGAGCATAAAACAAGAGCTTTTAATTTTGTGTGGTGCTGATTTGTGTAAAAATCAACTAGAACTGCACAGATCTGCGCTCTGGTGGTCCTCTTCAGAGTGAAACTGCAGCTTACCAGACCTTCAGTGTCTGTGTGGTAGTTCAGCTTCTGTTTTATGTGTTTGTTTTTATTTGTTTGTTTAAGTGCTGTTTTTCCAATCAAGATTTGTAGGCATTCTGGCACCAAAATATGGCTCGTTAGATTTGTAGATTTATCACATTTCCAGACTTTTATCTCATAAAACAACTTTTTTTTGTTTCTGTAAACCTTGAGGGGGAAAGTTATTTTAGTTCAGACTGTCCTTGTTTACATGAACTGGTTTCTACACATATTAGCTATTGTTACACATTTACATGACCGATTTTATACAAATGGGTTTATTTGCTGCTTCATTTCCACCCGTCTTCCATTGATTGTTTTGGCTGTAAATATCACAGATTTACTACATTTCCCCCCAAAAAATTCAGATATTTGATGTTTTTTACCAATAAGTGTGTCATTTATTACGGTTTCTAACAACTTTTGTTGGGAGTTTTTTGTTTTTAATCTAAACTTTCTGCTCCGTCTGCCTTCTTTAATTCGGCAGCATTGTTGAACACTTGATCCCCGGCAGCAGCTGAGTTTGAGACGTAAATCTCACCGGATGTTGGTAGATTTTCACTGAAAGTGATGCCGCAAAAACCACAGCAAAATAAATTGAGATTATAGATTATTTTGGAAATAAATAAATAAATAAATAAAAACAAGAAAATATCAATAACAGGAGAAAATGTTTTTTGGTAGATTAAAAATTTGTCTAGATATTTATTTGTATACATTTGGATTTGTATTAGAAGTGTAAAATCTGCTCAGGCACAACAGCTTTGATTTAAATTGTTTACTTTAAAAACAACTTCCATATTCTTTAATCCAGTTGGATCCATCCAGCTGGAGAGCCTGAATATAAATTTAAAGTAAACACCGGCACATTGTAGAAAATCTACCTCTGATTCCTCTTTAATACCAGAGTCTGGTGGTTTCCTGCAGCATCAGAGCTACTTCCTGCTTTCATTCAGTCTGTTTTTATAATTAAATTTAACTCCGCAGAAGGTGAAGCAGCTTCATACAGAACACAATTATACACCTACAACTTGCTTTAAAGAATACAGGCGGACAGTAGGTTGAATGTCGTGTTTTATTTTTAATAAAATGAGTAAAAAGTAGTTGCGTGTTTGTGTTGCAGAGCGATTTAACTCAGGACATCACCACCTCGGTGCTGTGGGTCAACAGTAAGCCTCACATGATCACTCTGGACTACACCATCCAGGCACCTCAGGCTGCGCTGCAGAAACTTCCTGAAGTCAGGTGGGTCCAGTTCACTTATCAAACAGTAGATGAACAACATATGAAAACAGCTTTTTTGCTAAACCTTTTGGAAAGTTTAGACAGTGGTTGGTGTGATGTCAGGTTTCAAGGTGAACATTCTGTGGTAAAACATCCAAACTTCTGAGTAAAAACTAGAGCCTAACCGATATCGCCGATACTGATAATGGGAGGGGGAGGTGACCACCGATAACAGATATAATGGCTAGAAATTTCTGAGCTTTGTCCACCCTCAAAAATCTAAGAAAAGAGCGAGTGGAGCAGGGCTGGTTTATTTAGCACAGCTGTTAGCAACCATGAAGCTAACCTAATCAGATCCACGCTATAGCCTACATAGTCCCACAGTAGGTTTACAAGTCTGGTCATAAAAACATCTTCCTAACGTGCGTTCACATTTTCTAGCCTCCACTAGTCACCATAAATTTATCAAGTGTGTTACATAAACCTAAATTACAGAAAACCCTTCCCTGTTCATTGTTTAAACGGTGAGTCACGTATGTGAAGGCCTAATTAGTACTGACCGCAGCGGCATTTATTTTTCTTTTCAGAGAAGTAAAGATAAACAAACTATTCATTTCACTGAGGACGACAAAGATAATGTTACTAATACTGGATGTTCTCACAAATTGGAAGCTCAATCCAACAGGACTGTTGCTGTAACTACTGACAACGGGGCTAATGTGAAGGCGGTGCAACTGAACACTAAAGTTAGCTTGCTAACTTGAGAGGCGCGTAGCTAATGACAAGTGGTTTGGAAGATTTAAGAGAATTTCTTATTGTCGATATATTTTATTTTATATATCAGTTAAAATAAACATACCATGCTCTGTTCAGCAAAACATGCTACACCGTTTTGCTCCCGGCTTCAGCTCTGATGAACGTCAAAAGTGAAACTTAAGGCCATGACTTGAAAGTAGTCTTCATGCGCCCTCTGCTGGATACATTGTACAATTACAGCTGGTTCACAGCATTTTCAATTCAGTTTATTTATATGGCGCCATTTCACAACAAAGTTGTCTCAGGGCACTTTACAGGAACATTCACATACATAGAAAAGAAAATGAGTAAAGTTCTCTAAGGAAGCCAGCAGACAAGTTGAATCTTCACTTTGTTGCAGTCTCCCATCCTGAGCAAGCACAATAGCAACAGTGGAAAGGAAAAACTCTCATTTAAAAGGAAGAAACCTCCAGCAGAACTAGGCTCAGGATGGGCGACCATCTGGTTTGACTGGCTGGGTTTGAGAGGACAGAAAGGAGAGACAAACTAACACAGAATGGTCGGTCCAGCTATAGGTCCAGGTGTACCTGAAAGACAAAAACACAAGTTAAGGATAGAACAAACATTTACAAATACAAAACAGGTTGAGCAGAGTAAGTAAAGACAGTAGCAGAGTGAAAATGTGTGGTCAGTTTGTCCTCCAGCAGTTTAAGCCTATAGCATAAGGGACAGCTCAGGAAACCCAAGCCGACCCTGACTATAGGATTGAGCAAAAAGGAGAATCTTAAGCCTAGTTTTCAAACTGGACAATGTGTCAGCCTCACGGACAGAAACTGGAAGTTGGTTCCACAAGAGAGGAGCCTGATAACTGAAAGATCTTCCTCTCATTCTGGTTTTGGAAACTCAAGGAACCACAAGTAAACCTGCAGTCTGAGAGTGAAGTGCTCTGTTAGGAAAATATGGAACAATAAGAACTGTAATATAAGATGGAGCTAGGTTGTTGAGAGCTTTGTAGGTTAGAAGTAAGATTTTGAATTCTATTCTGGACTTGACATGGAGCCAGTGGAGAGAAACTAAAACTGGAGAGATATGATCTCTCCTACTAACTCCAGTTAAGACTCTGGCAGCAGCATTTTGGATTAACTCGAGACCTTTTAAAGAAGTATTTTGGACACCCAGATAATAAACCATTGCAATAGTCTAGTCTAGATGTGACAAAGGCATGAACCAGTTTTTCTGCATCATTTTTAGATAAGATGTTTCTAATTTTAGTGATATTACGCAGGTGGAAGAGGGCAGTTCTAGTTACATTTTTAATGTGGGGGTTAAAAAACATTTTAGGGGTGACAATTAGAAGTGTTTATACCGGCGCAAAATGGGACAATTATCATAGTCCCCAAACATCTATCGGCCTAAAAGTGTTGGCCCTACTGATATATTGGTCAGGCGTTACAGTGGTTCTTAACCTTTTTTGAGCTACCAAACCCTCCAGTTTCATATGCCCACTCACAGAACCCCTCTTTTTTAATATATAAAATATGATTTTATTTTTATTTTTTTCAAATTCTACAACATCACCTTGCTCAACGAACAAAACCAACACAGTGCATGAACTCACAACAACTTTATTCTGGCCCAATAAGAGTTTCGTCCCCCAAAAATATTTTTGTACTATTTTTATCATATCTTGTATTGTGTCTTCTTTCACATAGCGCACAAAAACAGCAAGCTGGCTTAGGTTAGAAACGTCTGTGGTCTCGTCAAGTTGAAGGCTGAATTTTGCAGAACTTGAAATTAGATCTGCAACTATTTGAGCCAAGATGTCTTTACTCATGTGCTTTATTCTGTCGCTGATGGTGTCATTTGAAAGAGGAATTTGGGATAATTTATCTTCAGCTGCTGTTCCGAGTAGCAGATTTGCCATCTTTAATGCAGCTGGTTTTATGAGAGATTCACCGATGGAGTGTGGCTTACCCTGCTTTGCGATCAAATAAGCAACTTCGTACGATGCTGCGAGGATCGGTTTGCTAACAGGTACAAATCCAAGAGCAGGCAGAGTGGCCCTTTCATCATATCTGGCTCGTTTCACCTTGAAAATAGCATAAAAAGGTAATTAGGCTGAAAGTGCTTAAAAAGCTAAAATTAGCATAGACACAGCTAAATAGTAGCAGAAAAAGCTGAAACGCAGAAATAAGCTATAGATTACAAAGGAGGGGTTTATCATATCTGGCTCGTTTCACCTTGAATTCAGCAGGCGTTGTGTTCTTGTGTTCCCCGTCTCCATGCAGCTTCATGAAGTGTTCCTTAAGTTTTGCCGGCGCGAGACTAGAGTTGCTCAACTTCGCATTACATATCATGGAGATCGGACGCTGACTTCCATCCCGTTCCGTGACACAAGTGAATCCATGTTGGACATATTCATCCAACCACTTTCTTTTTTTGCCCGACATATTTACCGTAGTTTGTAAACACGCGACGTACAACTACGACACGACAGCCATTGACTAATGCGCGCGTTATTATATTTCCGCATCAGCACTGAATCTGCAGCCGTCACCAGTGTTGCCAGATTGGGGGGTTCACTGCGATTTTCCTTCTGACTTTTGCGGGTAGAGAGTGCTTTGGGCGGGTGGGACTCTTACCTGGCAACACCGGTCACACCGGTGTTTACACAAGTGTGTCTTTACATCCGGGGCAGAGGCTCCGCCGAACCCCTGAGACCGGCTCATCGAACCCCTGGGGTTCGATCGAAACCAGGTTAAGAACCACTGTGTTAGTAAAAAAAAAACATGTTGTAGGTGGTTTGTCACTGGGCTCTAGTGTTTTGCGACACGAGTCACGGAGTCACTTCAATTATAAACTCGTTCAAAGGATTACATTTTTCTCTTGAAAGCGTCACAAAGTCGTCCATAACCTGAGCTGTAATTTTTATTTATTTATTTTTATCTCCGTCCTGACAGAAAACGTCCGAGGCAACTTGTCTGGGTCTAAAAGTCACATCGATGATCATTAAAAAAATCTGGTCCAAATCAAACGCTAAGTCCAGCAGATTAAATCATTTGTGTGGCCAAGAATGCAGTTTTACAAGCCGTTTAAAATGTAGCCACACGGCTTGGTAGTGCAGCTGAAAATTCATGTATTTTCTCACAGTTTGGAGGTTTTTTTTTTTTTACTAACTAGTCTCCCAACAGTCACAGCTCAGTGAGAAACCATCTTAAAGAGATCAGAATGCCAGTTCGGTCAGATAAAGTCCAGCTTTAGTTTTCCTTTTGAATAATCATTAAGTCAAAGTTTTTCTTAAATCATTTTAAAAATTGCTATTTCTTTTAAAACTTGAATCTTAAAGTGACTCTGTCCTTAAACGCATCACTTGTTCGGCTTGTGAGTTTGTTTTGTGTGAAATAAGATTGAAAATGTTATTTCTACACAGTTACCAACGTGTCATTCAAAACCTTTTTTCTTGTCTTTGAGCAAAAATGAGGTAATGTTTGTGGGAAACTAAAGTTTTTTTAAACAGTGGTTGATTCTGACAGCTGCTGGAAGAGTTTAAAGTACAGATAGATCACACGTTATCAAATCAGATCCTAACTTATTATTCAGCAACGTCCCAGTGACATTTATTTTTCAGGTCTGTCAGTTCCCTGCAGGTTTCTTCCAATGGCATTCCTGCAGCTGAAAACATTTGAATGTTTCTGTTCTCTGCAGCAAGTTTCGTCTGTCCTACTACCCCCATCGCCTGGAGAGCTTCACAGGTCTGCTGACTGAGGCCTTCGACGGCAAAATGCAGCACAGCGTCTACGGCGATTTTAAGACGTACACCTCAGGTCAGGCTCAAGCTCCTTGCTACTTCATCCACGTCTGTAAGAAAACAGCCTGAACGGACTGCTGGTAAAATAACAAGACGGGCTGCTTCCACAGGCCCCCAGGAAACAAACAACTAGAAGAAAACAAGATATTTTATATTCTCGGTTGAAAAAAGATTGGAGCTACTCATTAATGTCTGCTTTAAAGTTAGATTTCACTCTCTGTTTAAACAAGTTGAAAATAATTTACAAAATGTAAAAAAAAATTCAGGATGTTTTCTAAAAGTTCTGGTTTGTCTTCTGAGCGCTGATGTTTATGGCACACGGACTTTAGAACATGGTGCTGAATAGTTATTGATAATGCACTATTTGCCATCAGTAATTAATTAAATATGTCAGATAAATATTTTTTTTTAAAGTTTTCACATGGGTTTTAAAAACAAAGTATTTAGGTTGAAGTAAACTGACATGACTCCCACTTTGATCACCTCCATCGTTTCATAATTACTGGGGCGTGTTCAACTCTCATTCCTCAACTTTTTGCATAACCTGCAGCCAAATATACAGAATTTCTTGGTTGAACAAGCTTTGTCGTTTCGCCTCAGCCTGATTGTCTTCTTTGTTTTCTTTTATTTCCTAAGCAGACTGACAGATTGTATATTTTATGATTCTCACCGATAATGCCCAACAGGTCACATCTGTCAACATAAAGGGGAGTTAAAAAACTGAAGCCCGCATCATTAAACATTAAAACGTTGGGTTGAACAGACCAAAGATTGTAATGTAATTACTCAAGCTCAACACTTGTCTAAAATCAACGAACGATATTTAAACTCAGTTTAGTGATTATCCATTTGAAAAGCAGAAAAAAGAACCAGATGGTTAAACATGTCTGCTGCACAGAAAACACTGTGCACTACCTTCAATTGTACTTGAATAAAATGGAGAAAAGGCTTTGTTTTGATGTCAGTTCCTCAGGTCAAGCAGAACAAACTTAATTTGCGATAATTACAGCTTATGGTTGAATGTATTGCTGGACTGTATTGCTGGACTGTATGTACAACTAAAATAAAAGTCTTACTGTTTTTGACATTCTGTAAAGTTTTAGGTAGAAGGCATTTCAGAACAAATACGAGTATTAAAGGACTTTAAAATTTAAATTTGTGTTTTTGTATGTATGTAATTTTCATTAAGTGACCTCTTGTGAAAAAACATTACTTTTGTTAGATTTCTATCCAAACAGACACATTTATTTAAATCCCAAATGCCATTGAGATCACAGATGTCTTTTGCAAAGAGGCCTCAGCATGAAGCAGTCTCTAACATGCATGTTTTTGGTCTCTGGGAGGAAGCCGAAGTACCCAGAGAAAACCCACGCAAGGTGATTATACAGTGTATCACAAAAGTGAGTACACCCCTCGCATTCCTGCAGATATTTAAGTACGGTACATGTTTTCATGGGACAACACTGACAAAATGACACTTTGACACAATGAAAAGTAGTCTGTGTGCAGCTTATATACTGTAACTGTAAATTTATTTTTCCCTCAAAATAACTCAAGATACAGCCATTAATGTCTGAACCACCAGCAACAAAAGTGAGTACACCCCTTAGTGAAAGTTCCTGAAGTGTCAATATTTTGTGTGGCCACCATTATTTACCAGAACTGCCTTAACTCTCCTGGGCATGGAGTTCACCAGAGCTTGATTGCCATTGGAATGCTTTTCCACTTCATGACAACATCACGGAGCTGGCGGATTGGTACATATATATATATATGTGTACATATACATATATATACAGAGGAGGTTTACGAGGCAGAGAGGCTACAGTTGAGCAACGAGCTAACATGCTAACAGACGGATGAAGACTCCACCAGCTCCCAGTGGGAAAATAACATTTTTTCCTTCATTGTGGCTCCAAATGTATGGAGCTAACATGCTAATACTATATACAGTCTATATACATACAAATATAAATACATATCTATACATATCTATATATATATATATACAGTGTGTGTATATATATATATATATAGTATGACTTCCAATCTGGGGAAAAAAAATGACACATACTATAGTATGACTTCCAATCTGGTAAAAAAAAATGACACAAATTATAGTATGACTTCCAAACTGATAAAAAATGACACATACTATAGTATGACTTCCAAACTGATGAAAAATGACACATACTATAGTATGACTTCCAAACTGATAAAAAATGACACATACTATAGTATGACTTCCAAACTGATAAAAAATGACTCATACTATAGTATGACTTCCAAGTAAAAAATGACACATACTATAGTATGACTTCCAAACTGGTAAAAAATGACACATACTATAGTATGACTTCCAAACAAATAAAAAATGACACATACTATAGTAAGACTTCCAAACAAATAAAAAATGACACATACTATAGTATGACTTCCAAACTGATAAAAATGACATACTATAGTATGACTTCCAAACAAATAAAAAATGACACATACTATATATAGTATGACTTCCAAACTGATAAAAATGACATACTATAGTAAGACTTCCAAACAAATAAAAAATGACACATACTATATATAGTATGACTTCCAAACTGATAAAAATGACATACTATAGTATGACTTACAAACTAATGAAAAATGACACATACTATAGTTTGACTTCCAAACTGATATAAAATGACACATACTATAGTATGACTTCTAAACTGATGAAAAATGACTCATACTATAGTATGACTTCCAAACTGGTAAAAAATGACACATACTATAGTATGACTTCCAAACTGATAAAAATGACATACTATAGTATGACTTCCAAACAAATAAAAAATGACACATACTATAGTAAGACTTCCAAACAAATAAAAAATGACACATACTATATATAGTATGACTTCCAAACTGATAAAAATGACATACTATAGTATGTCATACAAACTAATGAAAAATGACACATACTATAGTTTGACTTCCAAACTGATATAAAATGACACATACTATAGTATGACTTCTAAACTGATGAAAAATGACTCATACTATAGTATGACTTCCAAACTGGTAAAAAATGACACATACTATAGTATGACTTCCAAACAAATAAAAAATGACACATACTGTAGTATGGCTTCCAAACTGGTAAAAAATGACACATTCTATAGTATGACTTACAAACTGATGAAAAATTAAACATACTATAGTATGATTTCTAAACTGATGAAAAATGACACATACTATAGTATGACTTCCAAACAAATAAAAAATGACACATACTGTAGTATGACTTCCAAACTGATGAAAAATGACACATACTATAGTATGACTTCCAAACTGATGAAAAATGACACATACTATAGTATGACTTCTAAACTGATGAAAAATGACACATACTATAGTATGACTTCTAAACTGATGAAAAATGACACATACTATAGTATGACTTCTAAACTGATGAAAAATGACACATACTATAGTATGACTTCCAAACTGATGAAAAATGACACATACTATAGTATGACTTCCAAACTGATGAAAAATGACACATACTATAGTATGACTTCCAAACTGATGAAAAATGACACATACTATAGTATGACTTCCAAACTGATGAAAAATGACACATACTATATAGTATGACTTCCAAACTGATAAAAATGACATACTATAGTATGACTTACAAACTAATGAAAAATGACACATACTATAGTTTGACTTCCAAACTGATATAAAATGACACATACTATAGTATGACTTCTAAACTGATGAAAAATGACTCATACTATAGTATGACTTCCAAACTGGTAAAAAATGACACATACTATAGTATGACTTCCAAACAAATAAAAAATGACACATACTATAGTAAGACTTCCAAACAAATAAAAAATGACACATACTATAGTATGACTTCTAAACTGATGAAAAATGACTCATACTATAGTATGGCTTCCAAACTGGTAAAAAATGACACATTCTATAGTATGACTTACAAACTGATGAAAAATTAAACATACTATAGTATGATTTCTAAACTGATGAAAAATGACACATACTATAGTATGACTTCCAAACAAATAAAAAATGACACATACTGTAGTATGGCTTCCAAACTGGTAAAAAATGACACATACTATAGTATGACTTACAAACTGATGAAAAATGACACATACTATAGTATGATTTCTAAACTGATGAAAAATGACACATACTATAGTATGACTTCTAAACTGATGAAAAATGACACATACTATAGTATGACTTCTAAACTGATGAAAAATGACACATACTATAGTATGACTTCCAAACTGATGAAAAATGACACATACTATAGTATGACTTCCAAACTGATGAAAAATGACACATACTATAGTATGACTTCCAAACTGATGAAAAATGACACATACTATAGTATGACTTCAAACTGATGAAAAATGACACATACTATAGTATGACTTCCAAACTGATGAAAAATGACACATACTATAGTATGACTTCTAAACTGATGAAAAATGACTCATACTATAGTATGACTTCCAAACTGGTAAAAATGACACATACTATAGTATGACTTCCAAACAAATAAAAAATGACACATACTGTAGTATGGCTTCCAAACTGGTAAAAAATGACACATTCTATAGTATGACTTACAAACTGATGAAAAATTAAACATACTATAGTATGATTTCTAAACTGATGAAAAATGACACATACTATAGTATGACTTCCAAACAAATAAAAAATGACATATACTGTAGTATGGCTTCCAAACTGGTAAAAAATGACACATTCTATAGTATGACTTACAAACTGATGAAAAATTAAACATACTATAGTATGATTTCTAAACTGATGAAAAATGACACATACTATAGTATGACTTCTAAACTGATGAAAAATGACACATACTATAGTATGACTTCTAAACTGATGAAAAATGACACATACTATAGTATGACTTCCAAACTGATAAAAAATGACACATACTATAGTATGACTTCCAAACTGATGAAAAATGACACATACTATAGTATGACTTCCAAACTGATAAAAAATGACACATACTATAGTATGACTTCTAAACTGATGAAAAATGACACATACTATAGTATGACTTCTAAACTGATGAAAAATGACTCATACTATCGTGTTACGGCCTCAGACCTGTACTACCTTTCTTCTTTTCCAGTTTTGCAGTTTTCTTTTCTGTAATGCCTGGTTCATGCAGGCTCCCTACCTCCTGGTGGACTTTCGACCAAGCCTTCAAGATCATTCACCATAGGAGGTTTGGACAACACTGCCCATCCACCAGTGACTGCCAATGAGGAGGCCAGGAGGAGGAAGAAGATCATAAAAGCCAGCCTTGCCCTTCAATCAAGGTTGCTGTGCTTAGTGTGCAGTATGCCAACTTTTGGTGGTGCAGCTAAATTGTTTGAAACTGTGTCTTGCTTTGTCTTACTGGTTCTGAAAGACTGTGGCCTGTGTACCAAAGATACTTTTGTTTGGTTGGAGATTTAATTCTATTCTAGTGTTGAGCCACGTGTGTTAGTTTGATCATCGTTAATTAGGTTTCTTTATTTTGTCGGGTTCGGAATTTTCATTTTTGTTTTCAAGTAGCTGAGTCATTGTTCAGAAAAAGAAGGTATTCTTGTTTTATTTTAAGTTTTGTGAAGAATGACAGCTATTTTTGTTTAGTATTTCTTAAACTCCGCCAAAAATAAATTGTCACATTATTTTTTTTCCACAAACTTTTTGTCATGTCATTTATGTTGCATCCAAAATGAGGCAGGACGAAACAATAGTATGACTTCCAAACTGGTGAAAAATGACACATACTTTATAGTACAACTTCCAAACTGATGAAAAATGATGAATAATGACACATACTATAGTATGACTTCCAAACTGATGAAAAATGACACATACTATAGTATGACTTCCAAACTGATGAAAAATGACACAAACTATAGTATGACTTCCAAACTGATGAAAAATGACACATACTATAGTATGACTTCCAAACTGATGAAAAATGACACATACTATAGTATGACTTCCAAACTGATGAAAAATGACACATACTATAGTATGACTTCCAAACTGATGAAAAATGACACATACTATAGTATGACTTCCAAACTGATGAAAAATGACACATACTATAGTATGACTTCCAAACTGATGAAAAATGACACATACTATAGTATGACTTCCAAACTGTGTAAAAAATGACACATACTATAGTATGACTTCCAAACTGATAAAAAATGACACAACTATAGTATGACTTCCAAACTGATAAAAAATGACACATACTATAGTATGACTTCCAAACTGATGAAAAATGACACATACTATAGTATGACTTCCAAACTGGTAAAAAATGACACATACTATAGTATGACTTCCAAACTGATAAAAAATGACACATACTATAGTATGACTTCCAAACTGGTAAAAAAATGACACAGACTTCCAAACGGGTAAAAAATGACAAATATTATAGTATGACTTCCAAACTGATAAAAAATGACACATACTATAGTATGACTTCCAAACTGGTAAAAAAATGACACAGACTTCTAAACGGGTGAAAAATGACACATACTATAGTATGACTTCCAAACTGATGAAAAATGACACATACTATAGTATGACTTCTAAACTGATGAAAAATGACACATACTATAGTATGACTTCCAAACTGATGAAAAATGACACATACTATAGTATGACTTCCAAACTGATGAAAAATGACACATACTATAGTATGACTTCCAAACTGATGAAAAATGACACATACTATAGTATGACTTCCAAACTGATGAAAAATGACACATACTATAGTATGACTTCCAAACTGATGAAAAATGACACATACTATAGTATGACTTCCAAACTGATGAAAAATGACACATACTATAGTATGACTTCCAAACTGATGAAAAATGACACATACTATAGTATGACTTCCAAACTGATGAAAAATGACACATACTATAGTATGACTTCCAAACTGATGAAAAATGACACATACTATAGTATGACTTCCAAACTGATGAAAAATGACACATACTATAGTATGACTTCCAAACTGATGAAAAATGACACATACTATAGTATGACTTCCAAACTGATGAAAAATGACACATACTATAGTATGACTTCCAAACTGATGAAAAATGACACATACTATAGTATGACTTCCAAACTGATGAAAAATGACACATACTATAGTATGACTTCTAAACTGATGAAAAATGACACATACTATAGTATGACTTCCAAACTGATGAAAAATGACACATACTATAGTATGACTTCTAAACTGATGAAAAATGACACATACTATAGTATGACTTCCAAACTGATGAAAAATGACACATACTATAGTATGACTTCCAAACTGATGAAAAATGACACATACTATAGTATGACTTCTAAACTGATGAAAAATGACACATACTATAGTATGACTTCCAAACTGATGAAAAATGACACATACTATAGTATGACTTCCAAACTGATGAAAAATGACACATACTATAGTATGACTTCCAAACTGATGAAAAATGACACATACTATAGTATGACTTCTAAACTGATGAAAAATGACACATACTATAGTATGACTTCCAAACTGATGAAAAATGACACATACTATAGTATGACTTCCAAACTGATGAAAAATGACACATACTATAGTATGACTTCCAAACTGATGAAAAATGACACATACTATAGTATGACTTCCAAACTGATGAAAAATGACACATACTATAGTATGACTTCCAAACTGATGAAAAATGACACATACTATAGTATGACTTCCAAACTGATGAAAAATGACACATACTATATATAGTATGACTTCCAAACGGGTAAAAAATGACACATACTATAGTATGATTTACAAACTGATAAAACATGACACATACTATAGTACGACTTCCAAACTGATGAAAAATGACACATACTATAGTATGACTTCCAAACTGGTAAAAAAATGACACATACTATAGTATGACTTCCAAACTGGTAAAAAAAATGACACATACTATAGTATGACTTCCAAACTGGTAAAAAATGACACATACTATAGTACGACTTCCAAACTGATGAAAAATGACACATAGTATGACTTCCAAACTGGTAAAAAATGACACATACTATAGTATGACTTCCAAACTGGTAAAAAATGACACATACTATAGTATGACTTCCAAACTGGTAAAAAATGACATACTATAGTATGACTTCCAAACTGGTAAAAAATGACACATACTATAGTACGACTTCCAAACTGATGAAAAATGACACATAGTATGACTTCCAAACTGGTAAAAAATGACACATAGTATGACTTCCAAACTGATGAAAAATGACACATACTATAGTATGACTTCCAAACTGGTAAAAAATGACACATACTATAGTATGACTTACAAACTGATGAAAAATTAAACATACTATAGTATGACTTCCAAACTGATAAAAATGACACATACTATTATGTGTCATTTTTTACCAGTTTGGAAGTCATACAATGTTTAACATTACAGTACACTACTGTACATGCTTAAATGTGTGTGCACGCTCCGTTAGCATGATAAATAAAGGTTGAATGAATGAATGAATGAATAATTTTTTTTTTAAATATAATTTTCACCCCCTACCTACGAACGGATCGAGCTGCGAACGGTTCTTAGGTCCCAAACTCGTTCGTAGGTCGGGGGTTCCTGTATATATATATATATATATATATATATATATATATATATATATATATAT
>JBBPBX010040332.1:0-29422 GCA_038048925.1 Garcialebias charrua
TATTTATTATATATATAGTATATATATATATATTTTTTTTAAATAGATAAATGTACAGTACAGTACTGTATAGTCACCAAGCACTTAGCCTATCCTAACACAGTTTTTAAAGATGAAGGAGTCAGTTGAATTGTCTCCCTCCTCCCCAGCAGGCTCCATTCACATAAAGGGAGCTATTTTCACTTTATGTGAAAGGGAGACAATTCAACTCACTCCTTCATCTTTAAAAACGTGTTAGGATAGGCTAAGTGCTTGGTGACTGTACAGTACTGTACATGTATTCATTTATTAAAAAAAAATATATATATATTTTTAATGAGATGCATATTTGTAAGTCTGGAACCTCGTATGTCAGAGTGCTCGTAAGTCGGGGACCCCCTGTATATTTAATTTTGATTTAAAATTGATTTTAAACTTCGCGCCGCGTTTATTCATGGGAAATCCGATTACACACAAATGCACCATCTGTGACGTAGTGTGGGGGCAGAGCCCTGGGCTTGTCAGTGTGCGTGTGTCTGCTGCTCGCCAGCATATTGCGTTTTTTTTTTTTTTACATGAAAAATGCCGTTACGTTGTGTCGCATTTTGGTGTTCTAATATCATCAGTGAACAAGTGAGCCTTTTCACTTTCCCAAAAGATGAAATACTTCATCAAGAATGCAACAAAGCTGCACCCCTCGGACCCCCGCCTCGCTCCACCTGAAGGTAAGTCTCATACGGCTGCAGACCTAAATTAGATCCTGTTGTTTCTTGTTCCATCACCCAAACTATTTTCGGCTTCCCAAACTGAAGACAAATAACTCAAATCTTCACATAGATTGATAAATTAATCGGGTTTTAAATTGTCCGCTATTAAAGAGACCAAAGCCCTCTGCCCCACACTACGTCACAGATGGTGCATTCGCATGTAATCGGATTTCCCATGAATAAACACGGTGCAAAGTTTAAAATCAATTTAAAATCAAAATTAAATATATTTATAAGTTTGTTTTCAAAAACGACCATAGTTGAATGATATAAGATATTTATGTTGAGCCATTTATGAACAGTTAAAAAATCATGTCAGTGGGTCTTTAAACACTTTCAATGGGAATGCATCCTAGAGTGTGTGTACCGGTATATTTCAGTCAGTGATTAGTCAAAACATTTGAACTTTTACACCATACATTATATAGATATTGGGTGGTTCTGCTGGTCAAACCTGGATCAGAGGGAACTGCTTAACACTTGAGGAAGGGAAGATGTTGAACCATGGATGAGGGGGCATGTGAGTCCAGAAAGGTCTGGTCAGGTGCAGATGTTGTCCTGATGCTGCTCACTCAACAATGGAGGAGGGGGGCATGTGAGTCCAGAGGCAACATGTGAGTTCAGTTCAGTTCAGTTCTGGTCCTGATGTTGGATGCAGGATGATGAGGAGGGGCCTTTCAGTGATGACAAAGCAGCACAGCAGGGCAGACACTGTTCAGCAACACTGCAGGTCTGGCTGTAGAAATGAAGACAAGACATGTGCAGGTTAACATTAAGAAAAAAAAATAAAAAAAGAAACAGACCAAAAAATATTGTGCTTACTGTTATCCAAATGATGCAGAAAAGAAGATAGAGCATGTCAGATCAGGTCATGCGTCTTCCAGATGTGGCTGGAGTCAGTGTGATGGAGTGCAGGAGGCTGAGGGGGACATCACTGTAGGTCTGGCTGTAGAAATGAAGACAAGACATGTGCAGGTTAACATTAATAAAATTAAAAAAAATGAAACAACAGACAAAAAAATGTTGTGCTTACTATTATCCAAATGATGCAGAAAAGACGATGGAGCATGTCAGATCAGGTCAGGTGTCTTCCAGATGTGGCTGGAGTCAGTGTGATGGAGTGCAGGAGGCTGAGGGGGACATCAGTGCAGGTGTCTGGCTGTAGAAATGAAGACAAGACATGTGCAGGTTAACATAAAAATAAAAAAAATGAAACAACAGACAAAAAAATATTGTGCTTACTGTTATCCAAATGATGCAGAAAAGAAGATGGAGCATGTCAGATCAGGTCAGGCGTCTTCCAGATGTGGCTGGAGTCAGTGTGATGGAGTGCAGGAGGCTGAGGGGGACATCACTGCAGGTGTCTGGCTGTAGAAATGAAGACAAGACATGTGCAGGTTAACATTAATAAAAAATAAAAAAAATGAAACAGACAAAAAAATATTGTGCTTACTGTTATCCAAATGATGCAGAAAAGAAGATGGAGCATGTCAGATCAGGTCATGTGTCTTCCAGATGTGGCTGGAGTCAGTGTGATGAGGTGGATGCAGGAGACTGAGGGGGACATCACTGCAGGTCTGGCTGTAGAAATGAAGACAAGACATGTGCAGGTTAACATTAATAAAATTTTAAAAAAAATGAAACCAGACAAAAAAATATTGGGCTTACTATTATCCAAATGATGCAGAAAAGAAGATAGAGCATGTCAGATCAGGTCATGTGTCTTCCAGATGTGGCTGGAGTCAGTGTGATGGAGTGCAGGAGGCTGAGGGGGACATCACTGCAGGTCTGGCTGTAGAAATGAAGACAAGACATGTGCAGGTTAACATTAATAAAAAATAAAAAAAATGAAACAACAGACAAAAAAATGTTGTGCTTACTGTTATCCAAATGATGCAGAAAAGACGATGGAGCATGTCAGATCAGGTCAGGTGTCTTCCAGATGTGGCTGGAGTCAGTGTGATGAGGTGGATGCAGGAGACTGAGGGGGACATCACTGCAGGTCTGGCTGTAGAAATGAAGACAAGACATGTGCAGGTTAACATTAATAAAATTAAAAAAAAAATGAAACAGACAAAAAAATATTGTGCTTACTGTTATCCAAATGATGCAGAAGAGACGATGGAGCATGTCAGATCAGGTCAGGTGTCTTCCAGATGTGGCTGGAGTCAGTGTGATGGAGTGTAGGATGCTGAGGGGGACATCACTGCAGGTCTGGCTGTAGAAATGAAGAAAGACATGTACAAGTTAAAGAAAACATTCTAAATTTAAAGTCACAAGAAATGTTTTTTTCTATACGGTACATCTTGTTTCCCACTCCTGCCTTTTTTCCCCTCTTTTTTTTTTTTAAATGATGACTTATAAACCAAAGTTGAATCAAATCTCAAATTCCAAACTAGTCAACACGTTGAATAACTTCAAGTTTTACTTTCCCCGCCTTTTTTCCTCTGCTTGTTTTAAAAAAGAGCTGTTAGAATAATCACTGGAAAACATTTTTGTCACCCTTCTAACACATTATTTAATCAACTGAAATTATTGAAGTTTCATGACTTGGTGGATCATAATATTTTATTAGTTATGTATAGAGCTCATAAAAATGAATTGCCTGAAAATATCCAAACACATTTTGTTAAACGGCAGAGCTGTTATAATCTCAAGGGAATTGAAACATTTGTTAAACCAAAATATAGAACCCGTTTGAAGAGTCGGTCAACCTCAATTCAAGGAATTGGATTGTGGAATGGTTTGGAGACTGAAGTAAAAAATGCAAAAACGATGATTACATTTAAGAGAATGATCAAAACTGGACTATTGCAAAAATATAAATGTCCTTGGCATTAATGAGGGTGGCTAACCTGAGTTCTTTAAATCAGTTGGTTACCAAATCTCAAATTCCAAACTAGTCAACATGCAGGTAGAGATACCAAGTCACTTGGTATCTACCTGTAAACTCTGAATCTATATCCCTTAATTAAACAACAAGTATAACACGGTAGAATAAACATATGCTTTAAAAAACATGAACAGTTTAATAAACAATTTGGAAACAGATCAGTCTTTTCACTTTACAATTAGATAAAATGATACGCTTTAACCCCTTAAACAAAAAAAGGAAACTAAAAAACTAAATTAAATAAAAAACTAAAAACTAAAAAAGGAAATTAGCCGGCTGCTAATTAAAAATATAGTTCTGGTCGTTGCAGGCCTGATGCACTCGCGCTAATATTCCCCTTCAACCATGTCCCCGCTCACCTGAATACATCCGTCTCCCGGAGGTCAGTCTCGCCTCAGTCCGTCTGCTTCTGTCCGATGTCCTCCGCAGGGTGGAAGAATCCGTGCCACGGTCCTCTCTCTGCTGGCAAGCCGCCCGACAAGTCCCGCTAGCGATAGCCACTGAGCTAGCGACATAATGAACTGTTCTCCACGGGGTTGATCACCCTCGCAGCTTCGACATCCACAGCTCGGCGGGAGTCTTTGTCTACCCCCTCAACGGCACGGACAACAGTTCAGTGAAGTGTTCCTCAACGACGACAGGCCCGTTTTTCAATGGAAAATAATGGCGTCCACCTTCGCGCTCTTTTTTCGTCTTCTTCCTCCTCGTCACTCCTCTCTCGCGCCCGGAAGCCCCTCCCGCGCCCGGAAGTACATCCTCCTCCCCAATCACCAAAATAAAATCCCAAACTATTAGCTATTATAGTTACATCGCTTTTTTTTACAAACAGTTATTAATACAAACAGTATTGAACGTACATTAAACTCCAAACACAGTATGTTTGCATGTTCCATAAACACAAAGGTTAAACACCATTTACTTATTCATTCAAAATAAAGGTGATTGATTGATTGATTATTCATTCATTCACTACTAACTTGAAATGAACTCAAACCACAGGGTTACACCATTACTGTATATATGTTGCTTTATGGTTCGATAGTTAAGTGAATTGTTTTTTTTTTTTTTTTTTCTTTTTTGTTAAATCACTTAAATATGACTGTTGTTTGATTTGATTGATTGTAAGAGGGGCAGATAAAATAAGATTTTTTTTCTTCTTACTGCTACCCTTCATTTTATTTATGTGTTGTATAGACATACTTTGTTATATGGTTTTGTGTTGTATTTTTTTTTCAAATTAATACAAATTTGAAATGAAAGAAAAAAAAGAAAAAAACTGATGACTTACAGACTCAAGTTCAATCAACACATACAAATATGACAAATTTCAAACCAATGGATAGCTATAAGTTCTACATCTTAAGACTCAGAAAGCTGAGTTCAAAATTCAAAACTTGTAAGAGCTCTTTGTGTTAAAGAGAAGTAGTAAGTGAAGATAACTAAATGAGGGTGTCACTTTTAACAGTGTTGTATTGTATCACATTGATTGTATTTTTTATTTATTTCTTGATTACATTTTCAATTTATATGGAGTAATAATATTGAAAAGGTAATTTTTGGGTAATGTATAACCATTGAAAATAACATGTAAGGAATGGTTTTGCCCCTTAGATATTAAGATCTAATTAGTATGGGTAAACAAATTAAAGAGGCTAAATATTTTCAATTAACAATCGATTTGATGTATGTTTCTAATAAAAGCCAAAATCAGTTGTTATACTCTTCCTTCCCCCTCTTCAAGTTTGAGGTCAATAATCTTTATTTGTCATTTGCATCACATGTGGTACATGAGGTGGAACAAAAGTGTGTACACAGGGTCCCAGTTACATCCAACAAAAGTATACATTGTAAAACAGTAGGAAGATCTAAGATATGAACTAAGAAATACACTAAGCAACAGGGGCAGCCAGCCAATAGGGGACGCTAGGGCACCACCCCACTGGACCTTCTGGAGCTATTCACCATTTTACATTGAAGAATGCCTTTCTACGCTAGTGAGGTAGCCACTGGACTTTGTAACAAATCCTCACTCCAGCCTACTCTATTGACGGGTCCTTAACTAAAGTGTTACCCGAGGTGTCTCGGAACAGTTAGGATTTTAGGCTGAGAAGAGGTAATTCACCCAGACTGTTTACTGTCTAACGATATGCACATCACACCCTCATTTAACCCCGTGAATAGCCTGACCTAGCAGAATGGAGTCAGATCGTACCCCACAGGGAAATGTGCATTAACAACAGCTTACCTCCTAGTAGATTGCAATTGTTTCCCGATCTGGTTGGCTTTAGAGTCAGAGTCAGAGTCAGAGTCAGAGAGAATTTATTGTCATTTGCACCGCATGTAGTACATGTGTTGAAAACGAGATTATGTACACAGGGTCCCAGTTACATCCAACAACAAATGCAAGAGAAAAACAATAATAACATCTAGGATTAACTAAGAGAGACATCAGCTAGTAATACACTAAGCCCTAATGTAGTAGAAAAACATCATTATAAACAGCAGCACGAACATGAGCAGATGGTCACAGATGAACGCAGATAGTCACAGATGAACGCAGCAACAAGAAACAGATCAGTATCAGCATGATGTGACATTTTGCAGTGTTTATTCTTATTATTTATTTATTCATGAGTCTGACAGCCTCAGGGTAGAAGCTGTTCCTCAGCCTAGTGGTTCTACATTTGATGCTCCTCAACCTCCGTCCCGAGGGGAGTGGTGCAAAGAGTGAGTGTGCTGGGTGAGTGAGGTCTTTCATGATGCAGGTGGCTCTTTTTCTGCATCTGGAGGTGTAGATGTCTGTGATGGTGGGGAGACTGACTCCCACAGACTTCTGTGCAGCCTTCACCACTCTTTGTAGAGCTTTCCTCTCTGCAACTGTGCAGCCTCCATGCCACACGTTGATGCTGGAGCACAGGACGCTCTCCACTGCACACCTGTAGAACGAGGTGAGGACTGAGCTTCTCAGACCGGCTCGTCTCAGCCGTCTGAGGAAGTAGAGTCTCTGATGACCTTTCTTGATCAGGCTGGTGGTGTTATTGCTCCAGCTGAGGTTATCATTCAAGTGTACACCCAGGTACTTGTAACTGGAGACCACCTCCACCGCAGATCCACCTATATACAGTGGGGTGTGGGTGTGTTTGTTCCTTCTGAAGTCCACAATCATCTCCTTCGTCTTCTTCACATTCATGTGAAGGTTGTTCTCTTTGCACCAGCTCTCCAGATGTTCCACCTCCTGTCTGTAGCTGGATTCATCATTATCTGTGATGCATCCCACCACAGCTGTATCATCTGCAAACTTAACAATATGACAGCCTGGAAGTGTGGCTGTACAATCATATGTGAGCAGAGTGAACAGAAGAGGGCTCAGCACACATCCTTGAGGAGAGCCAGTGCTGAGGGTGATGGTGGAAGAGGAGAAGTCTAGAATCTAGGATTTAGGATCTAGAAACAAGATCTTAGGGGGTTGTTTTATACTCTCGAAGCTAATAAAACCATTTAAAACCTCCACAAGGTTGTTGTTATCTTTGAACCAAGTTTTCCATCATTTAATATCAAGTGAGTCAATGAAAATCCAGATTTGTACGTTTTGTGTTGTTTTTATTAATAATTGCAGGGGTTAACAGCGTTAAGCACTTTTACTACAGGTTAATTACATCAGGTTACATGATTGGCATCCAAATAACCAAATAACTCTATAGCTCCCTAACGGTGTCTCCACAGGTAGGGCTCAAGGTGTTTGAGTTGTGATTGAGTTGAGTTGTAATCCAGTCAGAATATTACAATCCAACAGATGAAAAAAATCTTACAATTCAACAGGAAAACCCACAGGCAACCTTGTTGTGATCCAGAAAAAGGAATATAAATACAAAAGGCCTATTCTGACAAGCAGTAGTATCATTCCAAAGAGGAAGTTATACAGCAAAAAGGAGCATAATTATTTGAAAACCATAATCCAATCAAAAAATGATATAATCCACAAAATGGTGTTTATTCCACAAAAGTATTATAAAGCAGCAAAAAAGGTATAATCCAATCAAAAAGGAAAAAATGGTGATTCAGGAAAACTCAGTTATAATCCAATCAAAAAGGAAAAAATTGTGATTCAGGGAAAATCAGTTATAATCATTGGTTCAGATGAGCTGATAAAGGGCTTTCAGAGCTGGTGGAGGAGAACACAGTGTTCCCTCAGGTTCCAGACAAAGCAATCAGGCCTCAGTGCGCAGACCTCGCTCTGGGGCCGGGTTCGGATGACTTCAAACTGTAACTGATTTTAATATTCCATAAAATGGCGTTTATTCCACAAAAGTGTCATAAAGCAGCAAAAAGTGGTATAATCCAATCAAAAAGGACAAAAAGAAAATCCGTTATAATCCAATCATTGGTTCAGTCAAGCTGATAAAGGGCTTTCAGAGCTGGTGGGAAGGAGGTGGGGAGGGACACGGTGTTCCCTCAGACTGAGTAGGTGGAGGGGGACACAGTGTTCCCTCAGCCTCCAGACTGAAAGCAATCAGGCCTCAGTGCGCAGACCTTGCTCTGGGGCCTTCCCAAAGAGTTGATCCGGTGCACAAAACTCTCCTAAAAACTCTAAAAACTCAAAACTCTCTCAAAAAAAAAAAAAAAAAAAACTATTCAAGACGCACGCACGGCGTCCACAACAACTGTGTACGCGTCAAAATGGGCGGTTTTCCAGCGCTGGTGCACCGAACGAGGGGTCGACGCCACATCATGTGAGCTGGGCTGCGTGTTGTCATTCCTGCAGCTGTTGTTAGAAAGGTCTTTAGCTTATAATACCTTTTAAGCACATGCAGCTGCTAATTTAGCAGCTACTAATAGGTTATTCAGTATGACGCTGTCGCGGGAGAAGATAGGATATCTTCCCCCGCGACAGCGTCATACTGAATAACCTTTTAGTCCACGCCCACCTACAGTGTGGGCCCGCCCCGTGTGTATTTAAGTCCACCACACGGAAGGAACAGCCTCGAACAGCTTATCATTCAGCCGTCCAAGAGCCAATGGGGCCCACAAAGCTAAAGGGCTCCGCTATACTCGTATAATCTGGGGTTACAATACGTAACCAACGTTATACTTCGTATAGCTCGCCCTTTAGCTCCTATTGGATAAAGGGCGTAGCAGGATGTAGTCCATGCCCCATTGGGTCCAGCCCAAGCATGAAGTCCTTGCTCACCCAAAACACACCTCTGTCCTTCCTCATACGTCATCCGTACGTTCCACGTCACGACGCACCAGAGGAGGGCACTGGTGATTGGCGGATAAGTCTGCAGGCCTGCACTGAGGCCTGACAGGCGTGTGACAGCTGCACCGCAGCCTCACAACATTGTTTATATATATATATATATATATATATATATATATATTATAATTATTATTATTATTATTATTATTTTTTGTGTTTTTTATTTTTGTACAACAAACGTCAGAGGTCAGAACAGGCCTCGGCGGTGACCCCAAACAGGGGAACAAAACTGACCCTGAGCTATGTACAGACAGGTTTATAAACCAGTAACAACACAACAAACTCAGTCCCAGAGCCCTGAGACTGACAGCACGGTGGGCAACACGGTGGCACAACTGGTAGAGCTGCTGCCTCTCAGCGAGAAGGTTGTCGGTTCAAATCCCGGTCCTTTCTGGGTGGAGTTTGCATGTTCTCCCCGTGCATGTGTGGGTTTCCTCCGGGTACTCCGGTTTCCTCCCACAGACCAAAAAACATGCATGTTAGGCTGATTGGTGACTCTAAATTGACCCTAGGTGTGAGTGTGAGAGTGGATGGTTGTTTGGTGTGAGTGAGACAGGTCCCTCTTGTAAATTAGTCCCCGTGACTCAACGAGGCTAGCCTGTATAAATAAAGGTTGAATGAATGAAAAAAAATCCCCTTAATCTATCATCAGCAGAGAAATCCTTGTCCGGGTTTGGATGACTTCAAACAGTAACTGATTTAATCTTCATGTTTAAGCAGGCTTTGCTGTTATAATAATTTAATGTAAATTTAGTCCTTGGATAAGAACTAGGAATATTTTTTTTCCTTCTGCTAGGAATTGCCACAAGAGTTATCCCCAAAGGCAAGGAAAAATGCCTCAATCCTGAACAAGATTGAAGGCTATATTCCAACTCTGGCAGCTTGTCCAAATTTGAAGAAAAATAGAAAATCCAGGCTGAAGTGAAAAGTGGCTCCTTTTTGTTCAAAGGAGACTCTTTTCAGATAATCCAATTTCTTCTGTTAAGCTCCCAGAGCAGTCCAGTCAGTGTCCAGTATAATCCACAAAAAGTCTTAAAAAAATCAGCAGCTTCTCCTTTCTTCACCAGCCTTTTTATAGCCATAAGGGACTCAACCCCCACTTGTTTGGGGACTTTACAGATCAGCTACATCATTTTCCTCAATCCTCATTGGTAGTTGGTGACATCATCCCCTCTAAAGTGGGCAATTTCCATGCGTGTTTTTACCAGTATTTACACTGACTATTGTGTGAAAACAGTATCTTCATCACAAATTCTCTGTGTTTTTTTCCCTTTCATTCTGAAAAACATACCAAAAACAACTACAAAACTCTGCAGACACACTAAATAATCATAAAAACCAAATAAAAACCAAATAAAACAGCCAGTCTTACCTAAAATGATGTCTGAAATCCCCCCCACCTTCTTCACCAAAACTACTGCTGCTGTGTTTCTGTGAGCAGAACTCAGCATGGAGGAACAGGGGGAAAAAAACGGTTCTGATTGGTTGCTTCACAATGTGGTGTGTTCAGGGAAACTCCAAAATTAGATTTTCATTTTGAATTCATTGACTTTTTGTAATAAAAAATCAACTGATTGCTCGCACAGGGGCGCAATACTCGAACAGAAATTATCTGTCACATTTCTGGTTGTATTTTTAAGGAAATACACAACAAAATCAATATAAAAACACTACTTTATAAAGATTGGAGTCTCTGCTGTCCAACAGACTTGAATGTAACACCTCACATGCAGCTGTGCTTTGTTTAAAGAGGCTATTTATAGACATAACGTCCAGCCCACGTCTTTGCGGGCTTAGACCCCAGAGGGTTAACACACTAAGGTACAACTTTGTTGTTTGTTTTTTTCTAAGCAAGCAGTAACTAAACAGCCTGGTTCATCCTCCAGAGATGAATCATCTGACAATGATTCATCCAATAGACATGGGTTCCGACTCATCAAAAGCACTGAAGCTCTCATCATTATCATCTTGTGGCTCAGATGATGATGATACAGGTGATGACACTGGTGTTGACTGCCACACTGTATCACTGTCCTCGTACTGTGTCCCAAAGTCCCTGGTGGCTGGTGTTAGGGTGACCTGTGTCCCTGTGAAAATACTTTGATTTTAAATAGTTCATTTTGTGGGCTCACTGTTTTGGCTAGTCATCACCACTTACTTTGTAAATAAATAAATAAATAATGAAAAAATATGTGTTGTCTTTATATTATTTGTGCAGTCAAACTGATTCAAAGTTTATCTGAAATTATCCAAATATTTTGCGCAAGGCATGTGAAATTTTACCGGTGGAACGATAATAAATGAGCTGTCTGTATCCACACTGAGTTGCCCGATTCACTGTTGTTGATTGGTGTTTCAGACTTGACACACAGTCATCAATCACTTCAACTTCTTTTTCCGTGTCAGGATTTACTTGTGCAGTTTCTGCCTGCGACATTACTTTTGTAATAATTTGTAAAAACAAGCACAACAAATAATTTAATAGTTATTTACTAGTTAGTTTTTTTTTCTTTTTTGGATAGGTACCTCTCATGTAAATTATTATCTTACCCACCAAGATTAGAGCAGGACATTATTTTACTATTTTTTAAAGTACTTTCATAGTTTATATAATTCCAACTTAAACAAAAAAAAAATTCTGCCAAATATATACAATATACAAACTGATGCCCTGTATGACATTTGAGATAAAATTTGATTTTTTTATTCGTGTTTTGAGACGGAGTCGTCTCGGTTAGCATTCAGTTTATTATTTATGTTTATAACGTTATAAATACAGTACTGTAGCTAAGAAACCACTCAGTGGATATTTTTTTCTGCTGCCAGACAGTAATTATGTGTTTTTATTTTTATTCATTTTTTTAAGACGCAACCGAGTGGAGTTAGCATCTATTTAGCCCTGTGCATTTTGACATTTATACGTCCAAAACCACTCGGTCGATATTTTTTCTGCTGCCAGACATTAATTATATGTGTTTTTATTTACTGACTGATTACCTATAGATGACATTTGAGATGAAATTCGATTTTTTATTCATTTTTTAAGACGCAACCGAGTGGAGTTAGCATCTATTTAGCCCTAGGCATATTGACATTTATACCTCCAAAACCACTCGGTCGATATTTTTTCTGCTGCCAGACATTAATTATATGTGTTTTTATTTACTGACTGATGACCTATAGATGACATTTGAGATGAAATTTGATTTTTTATTCATTTTTTAAGACATGCTATCGTGTCTAGCTAGCTTAGGTAAAGTTCAGTGTAAATCGCAATTTATAGATCCTAAACCACTTTCAACCATTTCAACCAAAAAACAAATAAAATTATATTCTGCCAATAAAAGTTCTTCAAAAACATACCCTGGCTACTTCCAATTTACGAGCTGCTGGACGACACGAAGCTCCGGAGAGACTGCTGCTGGCGGCGGCCATTGTTGTTAGAGCAGCACTCGGTCCCGGTGGTTCTTGCTTGCTTCTGACGGCCCCACTGCTGTGAACTGATGGTACTGCAGAGGATTTCAGCCTGATCTTGTCCTTACTTCTAAAACACATCCTGTGTTCGTTCAAGTCGCTGTCGTTGTAATCCTCCTGACGGAAGTGCGCACTACAAATCACAGAGTTGTACTACGAGATGCTTCTGTTGGTTAAATCCTGCCTTTTTAACTGGACAAATCTCACCCAAGCTCTGAAAGCTGTTTTTTTTTTTTTGTGCAGGAAATCGATGGACACGATGTCCAGACAAACTGGAGTTTGAACAACCCCCGCACACACAACTATTAACCATTTTTGGACCTCTTTCGCTTCAATACAATCCAATACAACAACCTAGACACCTTCTTCTTCTCCCCCTCCTCCTTTGTCACATGTCACGTGACTCTAAAACGGCGCGTTTTTTTTAGGCTTTGCAATTTCCCCCTGATTTGTGGCTGTAAGGCTGTTGCTATTAATTTGGAAAGCAGGGAGGATTATCAAAATTACTGTATTACCTCTAAATATTATTTTTCTGCCCAAAAAACTAACATGAAAGATGCGCTTTAATGATGTCCAGTTAACCAGTGAATACAGGGTGCGGTGGTGGGTATGATAATCACAGCCAGTTATGAATCTTAGTGCACCATGATAGACAGCATCCAACATCTGCAGGGTGCTTGTAGGAGCGTTCATGTAGATAATGTCACCATAACCAATGGAGGGAAGGAAAGTCACAATTATAAGGCATTTCCTAGCATTCAGTGTTAGACATGATCTGTTTCTGAAAAAGAAACCCAGTTTAACTTTCAGTTTCTTTACTAGGTTTTCCATGTGGAGCTTAAAAGAGAGATACGAGTCGACCAGGATACCCAAATAATATATATAATATATTCATATATATTTGTATACCGGCCACCCGTCATTAAAGGGAACAAGGATGTCACATTTTTATTACCCTAAAAGTATTGTTCCGTCAAAGGTATGGGGAGGCTGGTGTGGTGGCCAAAGATAGTTATATGGTGGCTGAGGCCACCACTGGCCACCCTCTGGCTCCACCATTACACTTTGTGGTCAATAAAATAGTTACCTTCACTTGCCAGAGTCTGTCACTCTGTGTCGCTTCGGACAAGAAAATGAAAACCTACCTCTCTTTTTCTACATAGTGTAACTTCCACCAACTATGTTGCACTAAAATTGCTAAGGTTTGCTTACATTCTCTGTTCATTCTCTGTTCAACTGCAGTACAAACAATCATCTTCAAAACTACAAACTTTCACTATTCAGATCCTTCAGTGTACTGCTTTGTCTTGAAATTGTCCACTGTGATTGACAGCAGAGGTGGCTTCTTAAAATCATTGTTGTTTTTTTCCTCTTGACATTGTGTTAAAACTTCTGAAAGCTGCCGAACTACTCATTGATTAAGTTTTTGTTTCACAAAGCTGCTAACAGTCGGTTGTCATCTATTTGACTGCAGCTGGTCTTAATTTATGTGGAAGCCAAAAAAAATGAACCTTTATTTTCTTAGAAATTAGCAAGAAGACACTGTACTGTTGTATGTTGTGCATGTGGGCTTGCACATAACTAATTTGAAACCTGGTGATGAGCAGATGTGTTTTTATTAAATAACTTTTTTTTAATTATAAAATACAACTAACAATTGAAATAATGTTTTCATCAGGACAGTAACTTGTGATCTGTCTGACATTCTTTCAACAGACCACATCATTATTTCCGCATGCCGTTGCCCTGGTGTACACAACATCTGATATAATCAGAGGTAATGACACTCTGTAAATGACTATTTTGGGAACACTCATCAGGAAAGCTCATAAAAGGAGAGCACACAAAATTAACAAGAAAAATGTATTTACAGTGTTGAAATTTAAAAAGTTTAAATGGCTGCTGCACCGATTAATTGGTACGTAGGAACGACTTGAAAAGAAGCCAGAGACGCCAGAGTTTTAAATGTAGACATAAATAAATTGAATTAAGTCCCCCCACATGAAAACACCCAGTTTGGAGTCAAGGTTTGATGTTAGAACATCAGAGGTTGTTAATAGATGAAGACAGAGCAGCCATCTTGTCCTGTTTTCACATACATCAGTTTGATGCTGCAGGAAGACCAGCTGGGACCGGATCACCACATGTTGGGCCGCGGTGCGTCTGAGCACGTTCAGGCCTCTGGTGCATCCCACTAACTGGTTCTGGAACGGGCTCGACTCGGGCCTTTGACATCCTGCTCCTGTGGGTCAACAGCCATGTGTGTGTAACTTTGTCCTGAAGCTGGAGCTGCTGGTTCACACCGGGGGTTAAAGACCTAGAGCAAACTGAATAACTTTGTTTTAAAATGGATTCACAAAATAAAAGTGACTAATTTACCAGAATAAACAAACACTGAGTGAGACCAGGACTGGAATCAACACGAAGCCTGAAAAAAACAAAAGCTGACATTAAAAGTGTGAAAACACAGATCTAGTTTCTTCTGCAGCCATGAACAGTTTCTTTTATTCAGCTGAAATTATTTTATGTTTAAAGAAATTAATTTTGTTATAATCATGGTTTTAAAAAAAGCACACGCCCATTCAGTTTGAAGGTTTCTACATTTTCAGTCATTAACACAAATTCTGTTCCTCACAAAGTCTGACATTATTTTTTTACTATTCATAAAATTGCTCAATATATATATATATATATGTTCGTTTTTGCAAACAAAATGATAAATCACTTTAATTTTGCTTTAAAAGTGATTTTGAACTTCAAGCCGTGTTTAATCATGGGAAAACCAATTACACACGAATGCACCATCTGTGACGTAGTGAGAGGCAGAGGGCTCTGGTCTCTTTAATAGCGGACAATTTAAAACCAGATGAATTTATCAATCTATGTGAAGATTTGAGCTATTTGTCTTCATTTTGGGAAGCAGAAAATAGTTTGGGTGATGGAACAAGAAACAACAGGATCTAATTTAGGTCTGATGCTGTATCAGACTTACCTTCATGTGAGCTGCTCATACCCGCGCACTGTGACAAGCCCAGAGCTCTGCCCGGTGTTACATCACAGATGGTGCGTTCGTGTGTAATCGGATTTTCCATGATTAAACACGACTTGAAGTTCAAAATCACCTTTAAAGCAAAATTAAAGTGATTTATCATATTGTTTGCAAAAATGAACATATTTAAATGATAAAATATATATTTTGAGCAATTTTATGAAAATTAAAAAATCATGTCAGTGGGGCTTTAATACCATACAATATTACATTATAATGGTAAAAACATCACACACACAAAAACAATACAGTATTCATACAATTGTGATATGTTGCCTCATATTGCAACAGTGCCACCTGCTGGTTAACAGAGAAAATCAACATAACAAGACTAAAATCAAACAGATGTTCAACCAGATCTAAGTACACTACTGAAAAATTACCAAATATGCTAAGTAGAAACCCTAAAATCTAAATAAACTTTGACTAAATGGTCTTATGTGCCAGTATTTCCTTATCATTTGGTATAAATGCCCATTGAACAGCCACAGTGTGTCGTATTGTAAGGCTGTATTTCACATTTCCTGTTCAAGGTAAAAACAACAGCTTTATCTCCATCCTTCTCAAATAATAATAATAATAATAATGAATTCAATTTATAACGCACTTTTCATTAATGGAAATCTCAAAGTGCTACAAAGTGCAACAGAATTAAATGTCAATAAAACAAGTAATAAAACAAGTAAAATCAATAACAGTATCAACTAAGATCAAAGATAGAATCATGAGGAGGCAGAGTATGCTTGGTTAAAAAGAAAGGTCTTCAAGCCGCTCTTAAAGTCAACCAGTGACTGTGGAGCTCTTAGGCAGTCAGGAAGAGAGTTCCACAGGCGGGGGCAGCCACACTGAAAGCCCGGTCTCCCATGGTCCTTAATTTGGTTCTCGGAATGTGAAGTAGATGACTGTTCTGTGACCGTAGAGACCGGGTGGAAGAGTATGGTGCAAGAATGTCCTTTAGATGATCTGGTGAAGTTCCGTGTAAGCATTGATGTGTAATGAGAGCAGTTTTGTACTTAATTCTGTAGGCGACAGGAAGCCAATGAAGGTTATGGAGAATGGTAGCCTGGCCCTCGCCCTCCTACGCAGCTCCGCTCAATTCTCATTTCCCTTCACTGCTCAGTCTGGGACTTCTCCCATCCACAAGGATTTCTCCGGTAGATTTTTGACCGGACCAATCAGAGAACAGAAGGAGCGGAGCTTTTGGCCCCTAACCCACGCCCCCACACAGGGCTGGACTGGGACAAAAAATCGGCCCGGGCATTTTGAGCAGAGTGGCCCACAGTGATGGCATAGTTACATTGAAAAAGTAACTTAGTTAAGTTACTGATTAGTCCTTGGGAAAAGTAACTTAGTTAAGTTACTGATTACTTGATTTGGAAAGTAACTAAGTTAGATTACTAAGTTACTTTATTAGTTACTTTCAGCAGCTGCTAACAAGAACCCTCTGTCACAATACATAAAAAATTTAAATGTTTTAATAAAATAATTACCAATTAAAAATATTCAAAAAACATAATGGTCTTTCTTGACTTTATAAAACATAAATACTTTTGATAAAAAATAAGGTATTTCTTGATTTCAATATCATAAATGAAGGTTGAATGAATAAAGAAATACTTGCTTTATATAAAAAAAATAGTGTCTTTACTTCACTAAACAAATAATATGTTTACAAAAAAGACTTATAAAATGATTATTTTGAAAATGTTTCAAGTGAACAATACGTTTGTATAGGCCAACTCTTTCAGGGATGAAGATGTTCACATCCTTGATAGAGAGGAACGATGGTTTGAGAGAGGAGTAAAGGAGGCCATCTTTGTGAAAAGAAACTGTCCATCATTAAACAGAGGTGGAGGCCTCTGGGTTCAACTGTCCCCCTCTTACAATGCTGTTGTTGCTAGTATCACTCAGCCCTCTGTGAATAGCAAACAACCATCAGGGTGCTAATGATCCATTGTTAGGCTGATGGTCCTCCTTGCTCATGTGAGCAGCTGGTTTCAGCTGTCATCAACAAACTGGTTGATCCACTGTGAGTCAAGTCAAGTCTATTTTATTTATATAGCACAGTTAAAACAGATAAACTGTTATCAAGGTGCTTCACACACACAACACAAAAGAGGTTTAAAAATGTACAGAACAGTATCACACACCAATGGTAAAAATTATGATATTAACAGCGGTAAAAGTATAATAAAAATGTATAAGAGCAATATTAAAATGAAAACACAGTAAAAAAAATATATATACACTACGTCAGCTCACACAGTTTGAAATAATAGAGAAAAGATGATTTTTTTAGCAGGGATTTGAACATGTGAAGGGAGGAGGCCTGTCTAATGTTGGGGGGCAGGTTGTTACAGAGTTTCCACAGTGAGAGGGTGATATTTATAAGACTGAGCTGAATACAGCACCTCAGACTGAGGAAGTCTTTCTGATGAAAGATGAAACGTTTCTACAATTGTTTTGTTTTGTTTTTTGAATGTCCAGAGGCCCAGACATAGTTTTTTTTTTAGATTTTTACCTGGATTATTGAGCATGCATCAGGGTCATCAGCACAGACTCCTTAGCTCCTTAGCTGCATGTGGATTTCCTTGAAGAGGAAGAGAACAGCTGCTAACTTCTGGAAATAACACACAAAGAGGTAAAAAAAAGTTAATAAGATTATAATTTTAAATTAAAAAGGTAATAGTACAGTAATAGTAAAAGAACAATACCTCTTTTTGAGCAGTTGAGGTGGTTGAATCTCTCATCTCTCATCATCAGGGCTCCAGGACATGCTGACACTACTGTATCAGTCTGAGTTTTTTCATAAAGTGCTGAAGTGTTGACGTGATGGAAAACGTCTTAGCAGCGTTCAGTAAAGCCTGCAGCACATCAACAACATTTCAGACATGATTCAGAGATCATTAAAAACTCCTATTTGTGTTATTGATCTGGAATGATTTGAATTACCTGAGAAAAGTTGCAGCTGCTGATCGGTGTTTACAAGCTGTTTTCTTCGTTCACGTTCGGATGATGTGGTTAGTCCGTTCAAGTGACGTGTGTTGCTGCTGCAGGTCTTGTGAAACCGCGTCCATGCACAGCTTTAATTTGCGCTGGTCTTTTAACAACAGGAGACCGCAACAACATGCTAATACTGTAATGCTAAGTGCTAACGCGTGCTGCCTGCAAGATGCCGCGCTGAAACTAGGTCGCATAGAGCAGACGTCACGTCACTCCTTGATGAGTCCTGTCTCACTCGTCCTCCTCTCAGGCTGCAGGGAGGAACTTTCAGCTCCGTGTGAGCACCTCACAGTCCAGTTTCTGTCAGGCACGCTGGTGTCAGGTTTCACAACCGCAATACATGTAGCTTGATGCGAGTAAAGGGAAGGGGCTGGACGGAAGAGTGCTGAGAGATTTCATTGGATTAGCTCGATGTCGTTCAAGAAAATCAACCAATCGGCCGTCGCGATTGACAAAAAAATAGCTATAATTTATTTTTTTGGTTCATGAGTGACAGCGGCCCATAAATCGCATAAATCACCGACGGCCCACCGGGGATTTGCCCGGTACGCCCGAATGGCCAGTCCAGCCCTGCCCCCACATGTCCTGTACCAACGCGCAGCCAGCGAGCATTCGCATGTTCTCATTCAAAGCGATGCAGCAGGACTGTTTTATATCTGACACAAATGTATTAATTTCCCCTTCTTAATCCCTTATCTGGAGTTTTCTGGAGTTTTTTTGTAAAAAGTCAAGTAATCGCTCCCTCCTCCCTCCTCCTCTCCCTCTGCTGAGTGAAATGAACGAGGAAGAGCCTCAGGTTGTCACGAGAGAATTAAACTTGGGTTTTACGTTGCTGCCCGAGTCCCTGCATATTTTCTGGCCTTATGGTGAGCTGGACCAGAGCTACATGGTTTTATTTTTATTTTTTAAGACGTTTTATTTGCATAAACACAGAATATCCAGTGGTAGCGAGACGACATGCAGCAGGGAGTGGAGCAGATCTCAAGTTCACAAGAGCAGAGGAAGCAGACCATGTATGGCTCTGAGGGGGAGGGAGCAGAATGCTTTTCCTGTTCAAAAATGTTCTAAGATCCAATGGTCTTGTTCCTCAGCAGAGGCCACGCCTCCAGCAAGAATCGGTTTTCTATTAAGAGATCCCAGACCCTTGTCCAAAGCGAAGTGAAGGACAGGGTCTGGTTTTAACCAGGCTAGGAGAATGGGTGTAATATGTTCAAATTTACGAACTCTCAACAAAATCCTTGCTGCACTGTTTTGAATATATTGAAGCTTCTGAAGGTATTTACCAGGGATTCCAATAAACAGGGAGTTGCAGTAGTTGAGCCTGGAGGAGACAAAGGCATGGACAAGCTTCTCAGCATCGGAAAAAGTTAGGGATGGGCGAAGTCTAGAGATGTTTCGAAGATGGAAGAAGCAAGTTTTAACAGAAGCTTAATGTGATTTTCAAATGTAAGATGAGAGTCCATTTTTATTCCAAGATTTGTAACAGAGGTGGAGAGGGGGATGTCTTGTCCAGAAAAGGAAATTGTTGTTATAGTAGATGTTCAAAGTCAAAGTCAAAGTCAACTTTATTGTCAGAACTGCAATATGTACAGGACATACACAGGACCGAAATTGCGTTTCTCTCAGTCCCTCGGTGCAACAGTAACCATCTAAACACTAAACACTAAAACATTTAATAAACATAAGCATAAAATAGTAAAAGTGTAACACTGTCCTGAGTTTTTTCATAATAGTATAAAAGTATGAAAATTTACACCAACACTGAAACACCAAACACCCCTAAAACACCAAACACCCAATGAACATAAGCATAAACTGAAATTATAAAAGTGTAATACTGTCCTGAGTTTTTGCATAGCGTGGTGCACCTAAAGAATGTTACCACAGTATTTGGTTTTCTTATGAATGTAAGGTATTTCCATGTGCAGCTGATCCTATTTTCAAATATATGTTGTATTTTGTTTGCGGTTCGGCAGGTTAATGTGCCTGCATTTTTGTGGTGTTTTTCTGAGGAGCGGTGATGACGAGGCGGAACCTTTGTTTTGGGGGGGTGCGTTGCTTCCAGGTTGGTTTCGGGGACGGACCAAGGCTTCACATGCTTTCTGGATCTAAACGACGAAACAATGGTCGTCATCTTTGACTCCTAATTTTATTATTCTTCAGGTCAGTACATGGTGAAAACACATCACAACTACAATGTAAAATGTTTACCTCTTATGTGAACAGCACATATCACTGTGTGGCGGTTTCTGTGTAGTAGTCACAAGCTTAAACAGTCACGTTAAATTTGGCAGTATGCCAGCCCGCGCTGGGAGGGAAAGTGAATAGAAGGATGTGATATCTTACTAACTCCGGGTTTTGAGTTTCACTTTGTTTTGTTTGAATGATATTCAGACCAAGTGTGGGAACTGAGGTTAAAGGTGGAACAAAGTTAGATTCTGCATTTGTTTTGTAAGTCTTGTCATTTTATTTTTGATCGGTGTTGTAAAGTCAGTGTATATTTTAATGCTTATATCAGTAAATATACAGCTAAGTGCAGTAGAGCCTTTGATCGGTGTTCAGTTAAAGCAGCGTTTCTCAAATAGTGGGGCGCGCCCCCCTGGGGGGGCGCAGTGTGATGCCAGGGGGGGCCCGGGCTCTTGTGACCCAGTTTTGAATTTTCTTATTGCGCCGCGGAACTAAAATACCTAGGCGTGTTTCAGCACGGCGCTATTATCTGTAGCACGCGTAGCATTAGCTTCTCGCCATAGACTGTTTGGGAAAGTTATGGCTTCCTTGTTTAAAAAGACGAGCGCAAGTTTCATGGAGCTGTTGTTTCATGGAGATTGGTGCGAACGTGCAGAGGAGCGGAGCGCTCCGCCACGAGAGAACAATCTGCAGCTGCAGCACGTTTTTTTTTTCAACACGTCACGTTAACGGACTTGAAACAACTTCATCCCAATGTGAACGTCTCTTCTAAAAGCAAGAAAAGCAGCTTGTTGCAACACCGCTAACAGCAGCATTTAAACTTCCATCAGGTAAATCAGAACGGTCCAGATCACAGTCGCAGCTGTAGAAGTTTTAAAGCTCTGGGTTGATGTGCAGGCTTTAAAGTTCGTGAGCTCCGCCACAACATCCATCATGTCAACACTTCAGACTGTTTTGAAGCTCCGCTCCAGAACTGAAAGTAACAAAGTTCATCACTTTATGAAAAAAATAAAACTGATGTCAACAAGCCCTGGAGCTCTGATGATGATGATGACCGAGCGATTTAACCACCTCATAACAAACGTTCAAGAAGAGGTATTGTTGTCTTATTAATATTATCATCTATATAATTTTTTAATTTAAAGTTATAATCTTATTAACTCTTTCTTTTTTACCTCTTTGTGTTCTTCAGGGAAATCCACCACATCACCTCCAGTAGAAGTGTGTGACTGAACTCTGAACTTTTCCAGGGACACCCTGATGCATGCTCAATAATCCAGGTAGAAAAATCTAAAAAAGCTAAGTCTGGTCCTCTTCCAGGGTCCCACCTGGGGGAGCAGGTCCAAGAAGAAGTTTTAAGTACTGAGGACAAATTGCACAACTTTTTATATCTACACTACTGCTGATATATATATTCTTTTTACTAGCCTTATTGCATATGTTACTTTACCTCTGCACACCTGCTTCTGCAGGACTTGGTGGCTGCAGAAGAGGTCATGCAATCATGTGAATCATCTGTTCTGGAATAGGCACATCTAAAACATTCAGAGCAGGATGAGGACTTGAATTGAGAATCACAATTTTATATACAAATTATACTACAGTGGACGTATAATAAACCTTTTTCTTTTTAACCCTCTTTTGGTATGTGCAAGGTTATTACAGCCACCGTATTTATAGTCGCAGCGGAGAGTAGGGGGGCGCGGACCAGATTCTTCTTCCTGGGCGGGGCTTAACAGAAAATAATTGAGAAGCACTGAGTTAAAGTCAGTGTACATTTTAATGCTTATATCGGTAAATATACAAAGTGCAGTAGAGCCTTTGATCGGTGTTCAGTTAAAGTCAGTGTACATTGTAATGCTTATATCATTAAATATAGAGCTAGATGCAGTATGTGACATATTGTCTTCATCTAAGTGAAGGGTGAAAATGTGAAAAGGTTAATTACTGTAACACTGGTAAAAGAAGGAAACCAGGTTTATAAATCATTAATACCGTACAGGTACACTGTAAAATATTGGTTTATTAACAAATCCTATAAATAAACATGCTTTCTGGATCTAAACGGCGAAACAATGGTCGTCATCTTTGACTCCTAATTTTATTATTCTTCAGATGGTGTGTCATCACTGTTGCAGCAGACCTGACACTCGGGACCTGTAACAGATTGTGGGGGCTCGTCCGGGATCAGCACGCCACACATCCATGGGCTACTGATCCAATGATACCGACCACCAGGACCTCTCGTGCTACACGTTCTCAGTGCCAGGAGTGACCCAGTGTGCAGAGGTGAGGCCGGTAACCAGTGAAAAGGGTGTACCCGCCTACAGAGTGCAGCACTGTGGACTCAAGCGGCCGAGATCAGCAAGATGTCTTCCGGTGAGAGAAAACAACTTCTTTGGAGCATCAAGAAGAAGTTACACCAGCTAACAGGTAGTGAAGCCCACCTCATCGCAACTTCTCTTGGAGACGTTGAAGGACTGGACTCTAGTAAGTTGATTCAAGACGATGAAGAAAGTTGTGTTGAATATTTGACTACCTACCTGTCATGTTCAACAATCCTGGGTCGGGAGGACCAGGGTTTGCCATTATTAAAAAGACTAGAATGTATCATAGATGGGACTATGGTGAATCGTGGACAAACTACAGTGTCTTTTGAAGCTGAAGCAAGTACAAGTGAGCAGGCCATTCCCCGTGTTCAGCCACAAGGCGGCAATGGCGGCGCAGACCCACAGGGACTGAGTCCAACACCACCTCACACCAGCCAATCTCGCAACCAGCAGGTAACCTGGGCATCAGTTCCACCAGCTACAGGGGACCCACTTGTCCCGACTCTCCAACCCCATCAACCTCTGTGCCCACCCCAGTGGTCTGTCCCTCATTCAGAGAACGTTCCAAGTTACACTGATGAGAGTATGATAGCCATGAAAGATTTACCATGTCCCGTAGAGAATTCAAAGTGCATGGTGGGATGATTAGTGACACGACATCAGAAATTGGGTACAACAGCATCTGTAAACAGATAGATGAGGGTCTCAGGGAGAATCACACTCCAAATGAGGTGATTAGAGGAGTGCTACGTCTTATTAAACCAGGTAACTTCAGAGTTAACAATAAAAGACGATCTCAGTTTCTGAGCTTAAAAGTTTCCTGCAGTCTCACTTAGGTGAGAAAAGCAGCACAGAACTCTTTCAAGATTTAATGTGGGCTAAGCAGTTTGAAAATGAGACGCCTCAGCAGTTTTTATATAGAATGATTGGACTGAAACAAAAGATCCGGTTCTCACTCAGACAACCAGACTCAGTCGTTAAGTACGATATATCCACAATTCAGTGTGTCTTTCTCAACACTATTTGCCAGGGCATAGGGGAGAAGTACGACAGTGTTCGCAGAGACCTCAAGACCCTCCTGGGTGACCCCACTGTCAGTGATGAGGCACTGCTTCGCCAAGTAATAAAGACCACGGCGGAGGAAAGCGAGCGGAAGCGTCGACTTGGCCGTAGTTCTACCATCAAAGTGAGTCATGCACACACAACAAACAGTGAGTTGAAAGAGCAAACAAAGGACGACGTGAAAGTAAATCAGATTAATAATGACTTCACACTTCAAAGACTCAGCGCCCAGGTGGAAGCACTGACACAAGCTATGGAAAACCTGAAAGCAAGGACAGTTCATGTTCCAGCACCAGAGCAGAGGAGCTCAAGACCCCAACCAGAGAGAAGATCTCAAAGAGAAAGAAAGAGCTGTCAGAACTGTGCTTCTCAAGTCAACCTGAACTGTAACCACTGCTTTGTCTGCGGAGAAGAAGGGCATTGTGCTGTAGGGTGCCTGAAGAAAACTAAGCCGTCGGGAAACTGGAGACGATCAGAGCAGGGGGACCACCTCTGATCGGCAAACCTCAGCAGTCCCACCCAAAGAAAAGGCCCAAAACCACTACTGACAGAGAGATGTTAGGTGCATGTTCGCAAGGAACTGACAAAGAAACACCACGTGGTCTAGTAGCTCCCCTAGTAGGTCGCCAGTCCCTTCTGAAATGTATGATGGCAGGTTACCTTGTAACGGTGGTATTAGACACGGGGGGTAAGTCTTATAGATCAGGCATGGCTAAATAGATACTTACCCGGACAACAGATTAGATCCTTAAGTGAACTGATGGATGATGAACTTAATGTGAAGGCAATCACGGGGGACTCAGTACCTTATGATGGATGGATGAAAGTTGTAGTCAACCTTGAAGGCAACAATGACCCAGGCCTATCGATACGTGTACCCTTCCTTGTGAGCCGCCTTAAGATCGAGAGACCCATAGTAGGCTTTAATGTAATCCACGAGTTCATTAAAGACAATGGGGGGAACTACAAACTTATTGAGCTTATTGGTAGAGCCATGGGGACTGACATTTCTACTGTAAGCACCCTAGTAAGTTTCATCCAGGCTAAAGAACATCCTATACATGAGCCAGCTACTGTAAAAGTAGGTTTCAAAGGGGGAATAGTCTATCCTAATCAGGTGGCTTACATTAAGTGTAGAGTCCCAGACAGTATTAGCTCAACAGAGTCACTTGTGTTGTTTGAACCAGTACTAGATAATGTCCACCTTGAACAGCTTAGTGTTGGAGCGGGACTTTTACAGATAGAAAAGACAGAGAGGCCGTATATTAAAGTACAGGTGTCAAATTATTCCAGCCGGAGTGTGACACTACCTAGTTCAACAGTTTTGGGTTCAATTAAACCTATTGCAAAAATAGTTGAGACTGACCAACCCAAGACCCCTTGTGAAACAGCACCAGTCTCCACCTGTATTGTTGGCTCTGTGAGCAAGTCTAGTCAAGACTAAGAGTCATCTAATACTGCCCACTGGCACCCTCCAGTGGATATTAGCCACCTAACACCAGAACAACAAAAGGAAGTAAATGGTAAATGGAGCTTGTTTATATAGCGCTTTCTAGCCCCCTGTGAGGAGCCCCAAAGCGCTTTACAATACCAACCATCCACCCATTCATACATGCATTCATACACCGGTAGTGGCAGACTGCCATGCAAGGCGCCTTTCCAGTCCTACCGGGAGCAACTCGGGGTTAAGTGTCTTGCCCAGGGACACAACGACACATGGTGTGGGGAACCGGGATTCGAACCTCCAACCTTCCGATCGGGGGACGACTGCCATTACCATTACACCACGGCCGCCGTAGAGCAAATGTTATTTGAGGAATCAAATGCTTTTGCCCGAGATGATGGAGTCATTGGAAATATTCCAAGTTTGAACATGACCATTAACCTGACAGACGACATCCCAGTCCAACGCACATACACATCCATCCCCAAGCCATTATACAAAGAGGTGAAAGAATACATCCAGGACTTACTGGCCAAAGGCTGGATAGTCAAGTCAAAATCACCCTTTGCTGCACCTGTAGTGTGTGTGAGGAAACGGGATGGCACGCTAAGACTTTGCATTGACTACAGACAGTTGAATCAGAAGACCGTGCCTGACCGCCACCCGCTTCCGCGCATCCGGGACCTCCTGGACACGCTGGGCGGCCACAGCTGGTTCAGCATTCTGGACCAAGGTAAAGCTTACCACCAGGGGTATATGGCTGAGGGTTCACGCCATATGACTGCCTTCGTCTCACCCTGGGGACTATATGAGTGGGTAAGGATTCCTTTTGGTCTCAGTAATGCCCCCACTGCTTTTCAACGCAGTATGGAAGAAATGCTAGACACCCTGCGTGATGATTGTTATATTCCGTATCTGGATGACATCCTTTGCTATTCAAAGGGGTTCACTGAACATGTTGAGGCACTGCGCAAGGTCCTCAGAGCTCTTCAGCAACATGGGGTTAAGCTTCGCCCAACCAAATGTGAACTGTTCAAAGCAGAGGTCAGATATGTGGGTAGGCTGGTTTCAGAAAAGGGGGTCCGAATCGATCCAAAGGACTATGAAGCTGTCAAGTCACTCAGTCAGAGGACGCCAACGAACGTGGGTGAGTTAAGAAAACTGCTTGGGTTTCTAAGTTATTATAGGGCCTACATTCAAGATTTTTCCAGGATTGCTAAACCTTTGTACAGCCTCCTACAAGTCAAAGGGAGTCCTGAAAACACTCAGACCAAGTCCAAGAAAACCCGAAGTGCTCAGCTGCCCTCAAAGGCTCCTATCAGCTGGACAGGTGAGCACGACCACATCCTGAGGCAGCTCATTGACACTCTGTCCGACCCACCTGTGCTTGCCTACCCCGACTTCGAACTACCCTTTGTTTTACATACTGACGCATGTGAGAAAGGGCTCGGGGCTGTGTTGTATCAGAGGCAGGGGGGGGAATTAAAAATCATAGCATATGGCTCAAGAACTCTGACCCCAGCTGAAAAAAACTATTGTTTACATTCCGGTAAGCTAGAGTTCCTAGCCCTTAAATGGGCCATTTGTGAGAAGTTCAGGGATTATTTATTTTATGCCCCAGAGTTCACGGTGTATACCGACAATAATCCCCTTACATATGTAATGAGCACTGCAAAGTTAAAAGCGATAGGACATAGGTGGGTAGGAGAGCTTGCAGATTTTCGCTTTAACATCAAGTACCGACCTGGTAGAGTTAATGTGGATGCTGACACTTTGTCACACCTTCCGCTGGACATTGATAGTTATGTTGGAGAATGTACAGAGGAGCCTAGCCGAGACATTGTTTGTGCAACATGGGAAGGGAGTGAGGCAGCAAAGAAGAGTGATGTTGCCTATGTAGCCGCCTTAAACCTGGCTCAAGACATTGGGTCGGACACTAGGCCAGACGCACCAGCCTTACCTAGAATTAGCCATGAAGAGCTAGTGAGAGCACAAAGACAAGACACGACAATTAAAGAACTCCTCAGGTTAAAAGAGACCAAACCCACACTAACTGACAGAGACAGACAAAATGCAGATGGGTTAGTGCGGAGGTTAATGCGTGAGTGGGGGAAACTTAAGATGGAGAATGAGCTACTTTACAGAGAAGCTGGGGGTAGAAAACAGCTTGTACTGCCTGCAGAGTACAGGCCCTTGGTGCTGAAACTCCTTCATAAGGACATGGGTCACCTCGGTGCTGAAAGAGTTATCAACCTGGCCCGAGATCGCTTCTACTGGCCCTTTATGAAGAAGGACATTGAAGCTTATGTGACGAGACAATGTCCCTGTATAAAACAAAAGAAACCCACCACACACGTCAGGGCACCCATGGGGAGCATCAGTTCCAGTGCACCCATGGAGCTAGTATCCATTGACTTTATGCATCTAGAAAAGAGCAGAGGTGGTTACGAATACATACTTGTTGCAGTTGACCACTTTACACGGTTCGCTCAGGCGTGGCCGACCAGAAACAAGTCAGCTAAAACTGCTGCGGAGAAACTATACAACGATTTTATTCCTCGTTTTGGGTACCCTGCTAGACTACATCACGACCAGGGCCGTGAATTTGAAAACTCACTGTTTAGGGGACTACAGCAGCTGTCAGGTGTCAGTCACTCACGTACAACACCATACCACCCACAGGGAAACCCTGCCGAGCGATTTAATCGCACCTTACTACAAATGCTGAGAACTCTTGAGGAGGCAGAAAAGGATAACTGGAAAGACTTTCTGCCCCAAGTTGTCCATGCATATAATTGCACAAAACATGAGGCCACAGGGTTTGCCCCACATTTCTTAATGTTTGGACAGCATCCCCGCTTGCCCGTGGACCTCATGTTTGGACTCAACACAGAGGAGGACAGTGAAACACCATATGGATATGTACAAGAGTGGGCAAGGAGGATGAAAGAGGCTTATCGTATTGCTAACAACAACAGCCAGCAATCGAGCGCTCGTGGAAAGAAACACTATGACCAACATGTGAGAGGAGTTGTCTTGGAGCCTGGTGATCGAGTGTTAGTTCGCAACCTGAGAGAAAAGGGCGGACCCGGAAAGCTCAGGTCATATTGGGAGCAGACTGTGTACATTGTCAAAGAACAGATCAATGACAGCCCCATCTACAAAGTATGTCCTGAGAACAATGCCCAGAACACCAGGGTCCTCCACAGAAATCTGCTGCACCTGGTGAATGACTTACCTTTAACTGTTGATCACAGAAAAGATAAAGCACCCATCAGGAGCAGAGTCAGAGGCCACCGTGTCATTCCAAGCCAAAGTAATCGAGACAGCGACTCATCAGATTCTGAGAGTGACCCCAGGATGCGTTATTGGCTCAGAGTACCTGTGTCAACAAGACTACAGGAACCAGCCACCCAAACTCATCCAGTGTCAAGCCAAGTTGTCACACCCGTGGACCAACAGAGGGACTCTCAACTGAACACTGTAGATGAAAATTTTCAGCATCCAGCTGAAAATGAACTGGTCCAAAATGGTGAAACGGGCGATGCACAGAGAGAACAAGAACTGGGAAGAGACATTGAACAGGTTGAACCTGAAATTGAGCAAGAGGAGCGAGTACCAACTCAGGAGGAATTTCTCAGGAGGTCTACGCGAGCAAGGAGACCACCTCAGACATTCACCTACAACACTATGGGTCAGCCCTCCTATCAGGAGGGCTGACCCATGACCTACTTTTCAGTAGGGCACAAGGAGTCATAGGTCATGTTGGACTATGTGGGTTACAAGCTTCACCATTATGGGTAATGCAACCTGTGAAAGAGCAATTTTATACTCAACAGACTGTGCCTTATGCAACGACAATGCCTTTTGCAGTGCCTTATAATTTTGTGTACTGAGATGTGTACACTGAAGGGAAATGTTCTTTTGAGTGAGGTTCCTGTGACAAGAACCAAGTTGTTAATATTTTGTGAAATGTT
>JBBPBX010040333.1:0-12046 GCA_038048925.1 Garcialebias charrua
CTTACATACCAGGTGCATATAGGTAGGGCCTAATGTAAAATCCCAATCATAAGCCCACCTAAAAACCACATAATTGCATGACACATAGAACCAGAGTGGCACTGACTGGAAACCAACCAGCCAACAACCTTCGATGTGGGGACCTGCAGCTCCAACGCTTGGTCTTCAACCTTCATCCAAGGGTCGCCTCCTCTGCGTCAATCGAGGGATCCCCTCTACATGCTGATTATGAAAACAATTGTTGCTGATCAATCAACAAAACTAATCGTTGTGGAATTACCGCTGTGGATTATAAGACTTTGTTTCCAAAGGATCACAGACTTTGTTTGCCAAGAGTTAACAGACTCAGTTTTCCAAGGGATTAAAAGCTTTTCGCAATGGGATTACCTACGAACAGTATGGAATTTCCAAAAACTTTATGGGATTATAATTTTTGATTTTTTTCCACTTGCTGGATTACTTCAAGATCAGAGACAGTTCAAGGTTTCCTTTCGTGTTGGACCCCATCCCCAAGGACTGGCGATGACTTCCAAAAGGGGGGAGATGTAGTGGGCATGACCGTGCCCGCTCTGATACTTGAACTGTCCCAGTGACACCTTTTCACTGATACTCTCAGAAAAAAGACATTAACACTATTTTATTACATTATTTTGAATCAAAACACAATAAGTCATAAGAGACTCTCTTATTCCTCTATTTTTGTGTTAATGAATAACCTTGTGTTACTTGTATAAGCATTATTGAATTCAATGTTTGTTAAGTCAAAGACTGTTTAATTCAAACTGTTTAATTCAAGTTGGAAATCCAATGTTATTTCAAAATAATGATCACTTCTTCATATGATGAATCAAACGGTGAAAGTGAATTAATATGTCAGACTGAACTCGATCAGTTTTGTTAGAAGTTAGAATGCAGTTTTAATCAGTTGTTTTATGAAGCTGGCTCCAGTCTAATCTGTTTCTCTGTCTTCATTCTAAACAACTTCTTCTCTGTTCTAAAAACTGATCTTCTCCTATCCGAGTGACCTTCATCCACTGGTTTGTTTGGACCAATCGGAGAAGAACAACAAGTCACTGATCTGGGAGCCTTCCTTAAAGTTCTAAGCTGTTGCTGGAACTGACGGAGTTTGCTGAGGACCTCAATGCCATGAGGTTCCCCAAGGAACTGATGATCGTCTGGTCAACACGCTAATGACCACGTCATTCAGTTAAAGGCTTATAACTTGCCAAGTTATAAGTCATCTTCAACAGCTGAAAAAGCTCTTTTATTGACATTCCTTTAAGGAACGTCTTATCTTGAAAACAACACCAGGAGCTGCTGTTACTTTCGGTTCGAGTCAAGGCGCACGTCTGGAGACGCTGAGAATGGTAAACGAACTGACCAAACTGGACCGAGGGAGACTGACCATCTTCACGAGGTAAAAAGTCGTCAAATGCTTTGCCAAGGGTACCAACGTGTAGCTTTAATCGGCCGGAGAACTGCCATGTTTCTGGTTAAAACACATCAAGATAACTCCCTGACTCTTAATTTCTTTTCCTCCATTTCCTTCCTCCTAAACCTTTATCTTCCTAAGCCAGAAACTAAGTTAATGTACCTGCAGAAATGAGTAAAATATCATCCTTCACTTGTTCTGTTGTTCCTATATTTCATCTGTGCTGAAGTTAATTATAGGAAAAATAATCAACCAATCATGTACAAATGTGTGATGTAATTTACAATTATGTTAAATAAATGGTCCAGTCCTGCTGTGCCAACATAAGTTTAACGTTTCCTGTGAATTACATCTGGTCAAGGTATAGAATTATTGGTATTAAGCTGAAAAAGAGAGAACTCGTTTAATTAATGATGTATTTTTGTGTCAGTCTAACCCTGCCAATTTATACATCTAAAATATAGGTAAGTCATTAAACTGACTTCATCCTATATTACTACACTCCAAATAATTTTTGTCTGTATTATAGATAGCACAGAGAGAAGAGCTTGTGTCAGGGCAGAGACCAGACTACAGTACTGATAGTCAGGGACAGCCTGCAGACAGTGACAGAGAAGGGGATGGAGCTTCTTTTACCACACTAAAGCCACATCATCCAGATCCCAAGACCATTGTGTGTCAAAAGTTGGCTAATAAAACTCTAAGATTTCAGAGACAGTGGTATGAGGAAAAAAAAAATGCCCCCCTCACTTCTGAGATGGTGATTACGCCCTTGATCTATACAAAGATCAATCAGTGCTTTATCACATTCATGGGACACACATCAAAAGCAATGAGGGGTTCAGTATCTTGCCCAGGGACACTTCGGCATGTGACTGCTGGTGGAATCGAATCTTCAACTCTTGCATTGGAGGACGACTGCTGTAATCACTCAGCCACCCCTAAAATGAATGCAAAAATTTGCCAACTTTCATGCCAGTTTTAAACAAAAAGCATTCCATGATTATAAATGAAAGAGTCAAGTTTGTTTTGGTCAAATCTTGAAAATTACAAACACAATCCCATAAAATATCATAATAAGTGTAACGAGAAATGACTAATCTACGATTCATCCATCCATCCATCCATGACCTTTACCTGCTGTGGCTGAGTGGGTAGAGCAGTTGAGAGAGTTGGGGTTTGGGTTCATCAGCAGTCACATGCTGAAGTGTCCCTGGGCAAGACAATGAACCTCTCATTGCCTCAGATGTGTGTCCCATCGGTGTATGAAAGTGATAAAGCACTGATTAATCATTGTTTCTAATAGAGCGCTGTATGAATGGGCAAATGAGGGCACATATGGTAGTGTAAAGTGCTTTGAGTGTCTTGATAAGATAAAAAAAAGTGCATTATACCTATACAGTAAGTACAGTCCATTTACCATTCTTCCTTTTCGGGTCTCAGGGGTGACTGGTGCCCATATCCAGCTATCAACTGGAGACCTGTCCAGGGTGTACCCTACCTCTTCCACAGTGCCTACTGGATATGGGCACCAGTGACAGGTCTCAGTCCATCCCAGGGACACAGAGACAAATGAGCCAAACAACCATTCACTCTCCCACTCACACCTAGGGACAATTTAGAGTTACCAATCAGTCTAACATGCATGTTTTTGGTCTGTGGTAGGAAACCGGAGTACACAGAGAAAACCCACGCATACACGGAGAGAACATGCAAACTCCATCCAGAAAGTTCCCGATTGGGGGGTTGAGCCAACAAAATTCTCGCTGAGAGGCAACATCTCTACCAACTGAGGTACCGTGCCAACCCTCTCAGCTTCCACCGCATCAAATTTTAGTACAATAACTATTAAATTGACTAAGCTACAGCCCTTTTCCAGTTTGACAATAAATATCTGTGGTAGCCATCTTTAGTTAGATCAACTCTAAAAGTTAAATTAGCTGTAGGTGTGCATTCAGTGATTCCTTCCTATAAGTTTCACTGAAGTCTGTCTAGTGGTGTATAAGGTATTTTGCTAACATTACAGACAAACAAACAAACACATAGAGACATGAGCAAAAACATCCTTAATAATTGATGAAAAGTATTTGTTTAAAGGAGCAAATACAAGCACAGCCTTAAATATATAATTTGTAGCCGGTAAACTTAAGCGCACTAAATTCCTGTATCAACATTTTTCTAGCAATGTTCATCATATTTTAACAGTTTACATTTTTATTTAATGTGATGCCAAAAGTCCCCATGCATCTCCAACTGTGATTATTTTTGTCAACTTCTAATGTGATTACTTATTTATCGTCACCATTGCAGAGATGATTATAGGTGCCATTTTTGTAGTAGATTAGCGTAATAGCATTATGGATGCGTTGCTCCAGCATGCTGGCACTGTTAGCTGCTCCTGTGGCTCCAGGTAAGCTTTAACCACAGGTTTCACTTATAATGTACGGTGTACAGAAAAAAATGGAAACCTAAGATGTTAAGAAAATCAGTTTATGGGTTTGTTGTTTATTTTATTTTGGGGTTTGAAGTGGATTCAAGTGCTTTCTTGGTTCACAGAAGCCCACGTAACCTCTGAAGTGAAAACCGTTTATCCCATAAAAGCTTTCAGAATGTTCACCTGATGGCAACACGAGGTTACAACCCCTGCTGCTTCCTGACATGTCACCAGGACTGTGTCGGCAACTGAAATAAATACGTTTTCAAGGGAAACTAAAACTGATACCAAGTCAACGTTAAAAAAAGCCAAGTCAAGTTTCTGTACTCATAAATATTGCCAATGTTGAAGGCAAATGGGCAATTACCGGTATCTCCTTGTCTGTTTATGTGTGTGCTCATCTGTTCAAGAGTTCTTGGCATTAGCAAAATGTCATAACTAAGTGGACATATTTGCGACTTTCACAAAGTAAATATGAGCTGTATTTAGGACACCAAACTTAGAAAACACAAAAAGAGCTATATCGGTCAATGTTATAGAAAATGAGCTGAAATTTAATGTGGCAGTAACAGACAGCCCTTCTTAAAACACATTTTGAGCAGTCACTGATAGCAATTGTTGCCATTAACTATTAGTCAACCTTGTTTCTCTGTTTGCAAAATATCTCAAGAAGAACAGGAAGAAGAAATAGAACACATACAAGAAGAACAAAAAATAAAGAAGAAAAAGAAGAAGGAGGCAGCAGTGGGCAGCTATGTAAGCACTTGGGGAGCAGTTAGGGATTAGGTGTCTGACTCAAGGACACCATGACATTTTGCCATGGCAGGGAGTCGGACCTGTGAGTTTGTGGTCTCATTCATTCAACCTTTATTTATACAGGCTAGCCTCGTTGAGTCACGGGGACTCATTTACAAGAGGGACCTGTCTCACTCACACCAAACAACCATCCACTCTCACACTCACACCTAGGGTCAATTTAGAGTCACCAATCAGCCTAACAAGCATGTTTTTTGGTCTGTGGGAGGAAACCGGAGTACCCGGAGGAAACCCACGCATGCACGGGGAGAACATGCAAACTCCACCCAGAAAGGCCCTGGACCGGGATTTGAACCGGCAACCTTCTCGCTGAGAGGCAGCAGCTCAACCAGTTGTGCCACCGTGCTGCCCATGTCGACTTCCCAAGAATCTCGACCACTAGACAACCCCAAGCTCAACTTTAAGAACCACTAGACATATCTTAATGAAACTTTCAGAAACACAAAAATAACAAACTTAGTTCATTTTACAAATATTCAGCTAAAACTGGGTGAAGCTGTAGCTGTACACCAAGTTCAAGGACTCAAGGATTCAAGGTTCTTTATTTGTCACTTGCACCACATGTGATACATGTGGTGCAACAACATTATGCACACAGGGTCCCAGTTACATCCAACAATAAAATGCACAAAAAAAAAAAACAGTAATACCATTTAAGATATGAACTAAGAACAACATCAACTAAATGTACACTAAGCACTAATAGCATAAAATCAATACGCCGGAAAGCAGCACGAACATGAGTCTGTGAGCAGATGAGCACAAATGAACATAGCAACATGAAACAGATCAACAGCAGCAGCATGAAGTTATTTTTTTCACACTGATTATTCTGGTTAGAGATTCATGAGTCTAACGGCCTCAGGGTAGAAGCTGTTCCTCAGTCTAGTGGTTCTACACTTAATGCTCCTTAACCTCCTTCATGAGGGGAGCGGGGCAAAAAGTGTGTGTGCTGGGTGAGTGGGGTCCTTCATCATGCAGGTTCCTCTCTTCCTGCATCTGGAGGTGTAAATGTCTGTGATGGTGGGGAGGCTGACTCCCACAGATTCTGTGCAGCCTTCACCACTCTCTGCAAAGCTTTTCTCGCTGCAGCTGTGCAGCCTCCATGCCACACGTTGATGCTGGATTACAAGTACTAATGCAATTGTGAAATCTCAGTGATGCATAAAATCACTAAAAAAAAATCACCCACATGGTTTGACCAAAACAGCCTCAACTCTTTCCCTTCTCAATATAGGATGATCTTCGCGTAGCATACACGGCAGCGGGCCATATGAATTACTTCAACAAATGCTATGCCCTTAACTTGGACTCTATGGTTTTAGCTGGAATATCCATAGATTATCTGCTTGAATAATGGTATAATTGACAAAGTTATTTCAAATGGCAGCAGTCCACTTTGGTCTTCTGCCCACTCAGATGAGCCATTAAACTTGTCAATCTGTTCAGAAGAGCTACAACCGGTTGAATGCTAAATTATAAACTTTTCACAGAAACCTACTAGAAACTAAACCAGAACATTTTGCTGCCTCATACAGTATCTGCATAGCTATTTATTGGTTTTAGATTTTTGTTGTTGTTGTTGTTGTTGACAGTTTCACTTGCAGAAAACGTGCACTTGTCTCTTTCCCAACCATTTAAAGCTGAAACCATTTATACCTTTTCATCCATGCTGGTGCTAAAAAGTTAGCAACGTCAAGGAATTTTTTTTTTCCAAAAGTCAATGCTTGGACTTTTTTGTGCTTATATACCTGTCAGAGGAAATCTCTTTCAAAGCCAGTTTAACTGAATAAAAGAAATAAAGAAAAATATAGATGGCCATACAGCGCCATGCATGCCAACAGAAAAATGCAGACTTGTCGATAAGTGTTTGTAGAAATCATCTGCTCACTGATTTATTTGGTTCTAAGGTCTGCACTAAAATATCCTTAGATGTTTTTTAGTTTTTTTCTCCCATTGCTCTTTGCTAGCTGATACGTCTTTTGTGAATATCAACAGGTTTTCAAAGCACAGCGGGCTCTGGGAGGCTGCAACAGATTTTTATGTACTTATTTTACAGTACACGCCCGTTCATTTAACTCCTCAGAGATGTTGATACTTTCATGGGCTCTGGGATTGTACGTTGCATTCATGACATTTGTATATACATTTTCTGTGTGAACTTGTGTGATAACTCTTCAATGGGACTTTTAAAAAAACTCAATAACTGATGCCGCAAGCTGGTTGTGAAATATACCCGATGAAGTGGTTAAAGGCACAGTAAGGAAGCAAAGTTTTATCAATAAAGCCATTGGATTGAGTGAAGTCTCTCATAGGTTTCAGACGAGACACTGTTACAGAAGAGGGGCTGTAAACACACCTGTCTGAAATGTCTGATAAGGGAATTTCAGGTGATACATTAGCTTTTCAGCCATCTTTACGCAGTCTTTTTAAATCTGTGCAACAATTCTTGTTCTCCACAGAGGTTTTTGACAATTTCAAACTCTCTTTTGAACATGAAAAGTAGTTTTCTTGGCACTGTGACAAAGTGAGACTTCTGTAAATACCAATACGTATATCATCTAACCTAAAGATTCTGGGAGTTTTTTTCATTCTCTTGTACAACCACTGTTACTGCAATTATGACATATGTTTAAAATTGACAAAGAATAAATGTGAATTTGGAAAGGATTGGAAAAAATGTGCAACCACTGTAGGAGCGGTGTTATTGCTGGCCACCATGAGAGGCAGACAGTCAATAGCCTGTGTGTGTGTTTGTCTGTAGCATTAGCCAAATATATCATGAACAATGAGATAGGTTTTATTAAACCTCTTACTAAAGTAATCAGCAGTTGTGCATCGACAACTGATTATATATTGGATCATACCTACTTTGTAATAGAACAGGAGTTCACAAACATTTTGGGTTCAGAGACCCCTTACAGGGGAGAAATTTTTCAGGGACCCCCTCATAACCATCAAGTTTATTCAATAATTTTCTTCAGTTTGCCTCTTTAATGAAATGGAAATATTTGCATAACAAATACTCAAGACCTGTTCTTTAATAAACTGGGTATTTTTCATTCAAGACACTTCATTGACAAAATGTTTAATTTCAACATCCAAAAATTACAGTTTTGGGAAAACTAACAATCAAAAACCACTTTAACAATTTACCTATTCACATAATGAACATATTTGTATTGACAGTTTTTCAAATTATTACAGAAAACTCTACATATAACTGAACAGAATTATAACAGCAGCAGTCATACCAAGTGTTGTATCAACATTTTTCTAAATGAACTAGGGGGCGGCCGTGGCGTAGTGGTAATGGCAGTCGTCCCCCGATCGGAAGGTTGGCGGTTCGAATCCCGGTTCCCCACACCATGTGTTGTTGTGTCCTTGGGCAAGACACTTAACCCCGAGTTGCTCCCGGTAGGACTGGAAAGCACCTTGCATGGTAGTCTGCCGCTACCGGTGTATGAATGTGTGTAGCATTCAATGTGTGTAGCACTTTGACATTTTCACTAAAGAAAAGTGCGTTATAAATTGAATTCATTATTATTATTATTATTACGTAACAGGGCTTAATTTGTAAACTGATCGACGCTTTGATTTCCTGTATTTTGGTGTATTTTAATGGGTTGTTACACGTTTACCAATAGGCTACAGTACCTTTTTTGGCGGACCCTCAAACACCGGCCCGTGGACCCCCCGTGGTTCTGAAGACTCCCATTTGAAAACCTCTGCCTTAGTGAACACAGAAATGGCTAAAACAGTCCCTTTTTTTTTTACAAATATGCAGTTAAAATTTGGAGGGGTGGAAGTGTTACATTTTCAGAGTGTTAGATCATTTTACCTAAGCAAAATATTTGCATAAAATGCAGAAACTAAGTTATTCTTCAAAAAATACTACATATATTTAATAAAATGTTCATTTCACTTGAATGTTGCATTAATATTCATTCCAGTAGCACTTTGCTTTACTGATAAAAACAACTAATTTAGATTCAGGTAAGCATTTTAGTTTGGCTAGAATATTGCCATAGGTAAATAAAAGTTTTATGACTGGAGGTTAGAAGGTCCAAATACGGTCAAATGAAGCCAACAATGTCCATCAGCCAACTTCAACATTGCTAATACAAATGGTTTCTAGGCTAGTCATCAGGTAGCCTTTGCTTCCATTCTTTACATTAAGTTAGTGGTTGTATCTAACTGTAAAGGGAAAAAAACTATATTAGCAATCATGTCTTCGTTCCTTTCATGTTAAGTTTGGTTTCGTATAGTACAACAGCAAAACTTTTACTCTGCAACTGCAGAACTAGGTACTCTTTATTGTTAGATTGATCCCTGATAAATTATGAATCCATTTTTCTTACCCACTTTTTCAAGCAGGATTGCAGAGAAGCTGATGTTGCGCGAGATGTGTAATACATGCTATATCTTAAATATTTTACGTTTTACACAACTGGCCTGAGGGTGTTTAGTACAACAACCATTAAAACTACAAATCTGAGAACAGATTAACAGCCAGCTCACATTTACATCAGTCAATCCCTGCTATACCTGTCAGATACTAAGGAATGTCTTAGTTCCCCTCCTTGATCTAATCATGGATAAACAGAATATGGTATGTTATGGTGTATTATGATATGGCACAGTTCAAAATGTTGCCTCTCTGATGGTATTGGGGTGTGCGAGTGCTTATGACACTGGGAGCAGACACATCAGGATATTCACCATCTATGCAGAAAAGTACATACAGAAGTCCCTCGTTTAGCACAGGGGATCTGTATCCTGAAGCCCCACGATAAGTGAAAAACTGCGAAGTAGGAATAGTAGTACTGGGGTTTTAAACCCTTACCACACTCTTGCAACATTCTAAGCAATGTTTCTAAACTCTAAATGCTCTAAAAGAGCACAGCATGTCATGATCTCCGTTCTCTGCCACCTGCAACTCTTTGCCGCCTGTCCGCACTCTCGGCCACGCCCACTGATCCAATGCAGAACAGAGATATGACGCTGCAGGAGGAAACTTCTCCTGCCACTGTGGGCTGCTGCACACAGGTGCAGCAGGTGCAAAATAATTTCAAATTAATTATTTTAAATATAAATTCCATGCCGATCATGCGACTCATTTAGCCAATTGTGTGTCATGTCCAATCTTATTTTGAAAAAACGTGACAGAGCGAGTCCGCGAAAAACGAACTGCTAAGTAGCAAGGGACCACTGTACACAAGTTTTAGAACAACAATAGTACCAATGCAGATGATGCCTTTAACACTCAAGGCTTTACATAACTAAGCAAGATAATGTGTTATAAACATAATTTTGTGGTAGAAGAGTCCAGGTGCAGAACTGGCCTGGCTGAAGTCCAGACTTCTCACCAAACAAAAATATTTGGTGCAGCATCCAACAACAAAAAAATCCAGCAAAAACAGCCAAGGACAATTTTACAGCTAGCATCCTCAACAAGACCAGAATGGGACAAGACCCCCCTCCAAAAAACTTGAGTAACCTGTCTGCGTACTTTCTAAACCTTTACAGAATGTTTTTAAAACTAGGGGGGGATGCTTCACACCGGGAAACATTTGGTAGGTTTACTATGTTCCATTGGTAATACGACATGAGTTGATAAGATTTGCACATTTTATTCTGTTTTTACTTGCACAACTCTTTTAAGAATGAGGTTGCAGGTTAAAGTATTCTATCAAAGTTGATGCGGCCTAAAAACGGCATAATTAGTGCTGAGCTAACGAGAATTCACAGATATTGAAGCCGATATTCCCATTCTCAGTCATTTTTTGATGTGGATGAGTAAAACGCCGACTGAAATCCAAGAAAATGACACAAAACATGAGTTTGCTTTGCCAAGTTTTGATATTCCGTTGCAAACATAGTATCCCTGCTTCATCTACTGTTCAGATTTTCTCTGTGTCTGGCAGCACGCAGACACGTGAGTGACTTTTCTCTAAGATGGAAATGATCAAAACGTTGCCGGAGTCATGTCAGTGATACACATGTGCTTATTACTGAGGATATCAACAAATGCTGATGAATCTGCAGCAAAGATATATGCCAGGTACGAGGCTTTGGTTCATCTCAGAGCTACAATGTGTAAAAATAATGAGTAACATCTGTTCAAAGACAAAAAGGCATGAGGAATGAATATTATGGATCTTTTTTTTTGTTTGTTTAGAGAGTACAATATGTTTTTGTTTTAAATAAGATGTTTTTTTAGAAGACATCATGCGCTGACATAGGCCATCTGGTAAATAAAAGTTCACCTCTTACTTTTAAATGAATGCATTTAGAGTCAACCGTCAACTTCGACCAAGTTATGACTTTTTTTCTTCTTTTTTTTTTTTTGTGTTGCTCCCATGTGAATTTGAGTTTGACAGTCCGGAAGTGGAATAACAATATGACAGCTATGACTCTGTCAGAATATATTTTTGTGTGATTTTAGAAAACTGCCTATTTTACAAATCCTTTAAAAAACCCATAACGTTCCACAACCATGTTTTTATTGAAGAGACCGTCTATATAAAATGTGCATTTTCTTCTATAATCTATTATCTCTCCCATCTTCCATCTTTAACAGACTTGCTATAACTCATTCAAATGTATAGCCATTCTGCTATGATTTGTTGTGGTAGCAGCTGAGCGGCATCCTCAACACAAACTCTGAGTTCCATACAATCCATAGTATCTTGGCCTAAAACTTTGGCATTAATCTGACCATCTGGCCTAAAACACCTGATTGCTGATGACTGATTGTTTTGGATGGGTATGCTCTGTTTGCATGTGTTAATGTCAAGGTCTACGTTTCATTATTGTCCTTCACAGCATAAGTGGTAAATGTGGTGGATCGAAATTGTGTACAAGGATCCCAGTTACATCCAACAAACGTATAAAACTTGTAAAGTAAACGGTAACAAGAGCTAAGATATGAACTAAGAAATATGCTAAACTAAGAATACGCTAAACACTAACAGTACAGAAACAATATGTCGAACACAGCAGCACAAATTAAAAGCCTATTTCTGAGATTCCAACAGGAGGTTGCCTTGAAACACAGCAGTGAAAGCTACCTATGGGACAGATCTGGTCGGCAGGTCTCAGACAGACAAAAGTCCTCCGGATAGGGGATGAAACGTTGCTCCCTTGAAGAAACTGGTCCAGGTGACACAATTTAACCTTTTTATTTTGTTGTTTGGCATTAAATGCCTGAATGTCTGTTAGCAAAATACAGTAGTCCCTCAATACTTTGCCATTCAACTTTTGTGATATTTCAATGTAAGATTATACATGACATGATTGGCTGATTGATGGAAGACGACCAACCTGAGTATTGTGCTAAGGGGCGGACTGGCCATCGGGAG
>JBBPBX010040333.1:12145-29422 GCA_038048925.1 Garcialebias charrua
TTTCTGAGGCTGTCTCTCACAGCAGAGCAGATACATAAAACAGGTTGTGCCTGCCTGTTGGGTGTCCCTGCTCTGCTGTAACAGACAGCCTCAGAAAGAGAGAGGAGGGGACAGGGTGAGGGCCATCAGAAGCACTAGGACATTTCCTAGTGCTCCCGATGGCCAGTCCGTTTCCAGGTACTGATTGGCTCAGTAACCATAGCATCAGTGTTTCTGCTCTTTCACAGTGCTCTTTTAGAGCGTTTAGAGTACTTGAGACCTTGTTAAGAACCTTGCAAGAGTGTGGGAAGGGTTTACTGTATAAAACCTTAAAATAGATATACAGGTAGTCCTTGGGTTACGACGGTCTCGAGTTATGACGTTTCGTGGTTACGGCGCATCTCCCAATAAAAAATAAAAATATTATTATTATTTTGAAAAGCCGAGTTATGCAGTTTCTGGTTTTACGTTGTAAACGTAGCGACGGAGGAATACTGCACTGTACTCTCTAAAAAAGCTAAGTCGGGTCCTCTGAACATTCAAAAAACAAAACTGTACTGTGAACGCGGTTTTACGTCATAAATGGAACGGAATATGGCAGATGGCCCGAGCTGGACGGCGGTTTCAAGTCATAAACATAATAGAGAATACGGCCGATGGACGGAGGAATACGGCCGATGGACGGAGGAATACGGCCGATGGACGGAGGAATACGGCGTCACCAGCATCCCAGTAGGCTATTAACTTTTTTTACCCTTCATTATGGCTCCCAAACGTGTGTGTTTTTTGATAATGATGTAGGGTACTGTGTTAGGATAGGCTAAGTGCTTGGTAATACAGTACTGTACATGTATATGGTGCAGTATGTACGTATATTTCAACTTACGTCGAAAATCGGTTTACAACGCCACGTAGGAATGGATCTACGTCGTAAGTCGAGGACTACGGTACCTGTAAATGCTAAAATAAATGTAACTTCCCTACTTTGCAGATTTACACCCATTGTGGTGATGTCTGGAACGTAAACCCCGCAATAAGGGAGGGACTAGTGTATTTCATGCACTATTGGATAGATTTTAATGAAACTCTCAGAAAGTTAGCGCTTGATGTCCATCTACAGCTTTCTGAGTCAGTCCAACTTACAATGGCTGCCGCAGCTAATCAAACCTATCAAACACACACAAAAAAAATTCCCTTCAACCTTTATTTCTACAGGCTAGTCTCATTGAGCCACAAGCACTCTTTTACAAGAGAGACCTGTTCCAGACAGTACATGTGAAGTACAGTCAACAACAATAAACAATAAGAACAAACTACAGTAAAAATACAGTTAAAATAAAAGCAGTTTTACAAAACAATAACTCAAGGTGCTGTCTATAACTCTTTTACAGATGTCAAGGTGCATTTTGGTGTTGTAATTGCCGAGTTTAAAAGGTAATGCGCCTTTCTCCAAGGGATAATTAAAATCATTTAAATGTTAAAGTCAAAGCAGGCAGACAATACTCCTATATTTACATATTTTAAAAATACCTCTCTTTGTGCAAATGACAAACTAACCTGATCAATAGAGAGAAACAAGAAAAAAAAAACTAAGGATGCTACAGTGGCTGCACGGTCTATTAGTCACAGACAGCATCCCCTAATGAGAGTTGTCTGAGAGAAATACTTTTTTTTTAAGTCAAGTGGGAGAAAACACAACTGCAAAAGCGTAATCATGTGGATAGAACTGTGAAAAAGACGTTCTACAAAAGCAGCCATGGGTTTGAAATGCACCAGAAGAAAGCGGCAGGAAATTTGAGCAAAGTTACTTCAAAACATCTATAAAGTTGCAGCCAGTAAAATAACAATTGAGCAAAAGTTCATCTACATTTATATATATACAGCAGATTTTTTGCTTGCTGCCAACTCGGCTTACTTGGCGGCGTCATGTTTGAGCACAACGCAGTTGATGTAAGCGCGAGGCAACACCCAAACAAAAGGTTCAGCTGTCTCAAACCCAATTACAAGCAGCCACGACAGTGAGAATTGAGACGTAGACACACAATTCAACCCACAGATGCACTTTCCTCCCCACACACACGTGCGTGCAGCAGATTTACACACACGGCCGCTACGAATACCCATGAGGTGGAGAAAGAAAAAAAATCTCAACAAGCAAGCAAACAGCATTCCTTCCTGTTTCATGCAAACAAACACAAAGCAGGAGGAAAAGCTGAGACAGGTAGAAACCCAAACCGCAGCGAGGCTTATTGAATATTTCATAATGTTTTCATTGGACTGTCAGGAGCGCTGGAGAAGTGCAGCGGGCGTGTGCGTTTGAGAGGGTTTTATGTGCAGATTTAAACTGTATACACGTGCCCACACTCTCGGAGCTTAAATGTGTGTGCGTGTGTGTTTCAGGCTGATTGGATATCAAACCAGTGCTCACTAGAGAGCCTGTGGCCAGCTGCAGTCAGTTCGTTGAGGCCTATCGATGTGTACAATAACAAGCAGGCCTGTTAACAGTTTCCTCCAAATAATAATTTTAACAATACAGGTGGTCCCCGATTTACGAGTGCTCTTACTTACGAGGTCCCGGATTTACGAGGTAATCATATTTAATAAAAATATGAAGAAAAAAAAATATATATATATTTTTTTGTTTAAATGTTCTTAATTTCATGTGTACAGCACTTTGTTGCAGCTGTGGTTGTTTTAAATGGCTTTATAAATAAAGTATAATTGTTATTTTTATGTTTTATTTCAATTTTTAGCGTATTAGCGATCGCTCCCAAAGCGCCGCCGCCTGACATAAAACGAGCGGAGCTAAGCGGGCGGGGACACCACCAAGCCGACATGCCGCAAAGGAAAATCTGCGGCCGGGAGCTGGCTTTGGAGGACCGTGCGTCCGATCAGAGGTTGCCTCATACGGATAAATTAGCTGGAAACACTCTGTGAACTTTGTGGATGTGTCTGACCTGAAGCAGATGCCGCGATCGCTCCCAAAGCGCCGCCGCCTGACATGCAACGAGCTGAGCTAAGCGGGCGGGGACATCAAGCCGACATGCCACAAAGTGAAAATCTGCGGCCGGGAGCTAGCTTTGGAGGACCGTGCATCCGATCAGAGGTTGCCTCATACGGATAAATTAGTTGGAAACACTCGGTGAACTTTGTGGATGTGTCTGGACTGGAGCAGCAGCCGCGATCGCTCCCAAAGCGCCACGTGACAACATTAGCTCATGGGCTAAGCTAAGGCTAGGCTAAATGCTAAGCGGACCAGAACCGAACCGACGGCCGGGGGCTCGCCTCAATGTCCGGGAGCTCGCCTAAGATGTCAGATGGACACCCAGCTAACGTGGGGAAGCAGCTCCGACAGCCTTTTTTGGATGTGCTACACGTGAACGAGCGCTAACGAGCGCAGGCCTAATCTGGCGAGGGCTAAAAACAGCTAACGCGGACAGCTTGTTTGGATGAAGAACACCGTGGAGAAACGGCTTTCGGTAAGTTTAATAAATATTTTTCTGGCTCCAAATGTATGAAGTTAGCGTACTAACAGTCCTTCCTGTAAACAGCTTGGACTGCATGGTGCTGCAGAAAGCTGGGGAGCTCAGACGTAACGCGGCGGAGCTAAGAGACGAGAGAAGCTGCGCTCAAAGTAAGAAATATTTTTTTTATATTTTTTATAAATGTTTCAAATTGTTTTAAAGTGTTTTAAAGTGTTAGGATAGTTGAAATGCTTGGTAACTGCATTACCTACATGTACGGGTTCAGTTGTGGCTTGTGTGTTATATAAAGGTCGATTAAAGGTCAGTACGGACTTACGAGATTTTCATCTTACGAGAACCTCGGAGGAACGGAACTCACTCGTAAGTCGGGGACCACCTGTATTTAACTAAAAATGAGAAAGTATTAACAAATCAATAGAATACCCTGATGCATGCTCAATAACCCAGGTAGAAAAATCTAAAAAAAGCTAAGTATGGTCCTCTGGACTGTCCCCCTTATACAACGCTGTTATTGCTAATATCACTCAGCCCTCTGTGAATAGCAAACAACCATCAGGGTGCTAACGATCCATCGTTAGGCTGATGGTCCTCCTTAATCATGTGAGCAGCTGGTTTCGGCTGTCATCAGCCAACTGGTTGATCCACTGTGAGAGGGTGCGATTCATAAGCCTGAGCCGAATACAGCACCTCAGACTGAGGAAATCTTTCGGACGAAATTTTATTTTGCTTTGTTTTGTTTTTTTGAATGTCCAGAGGACCAGACTTAACTTTTTTTAAATCAATATAATATTTTCTACGACATCTGTAATTTAGCTGGAAAGTGACAAACTAGGCCACAGTTGTTTTTTTCCTTCTTCTTTTTCTTTTGATGCACAGTACAATAAGCTGTTTCGCTTTCTGTCTTCACATCATGCAACAGCCGAATTTTAAATTACCGAATTATCCAGTGTATAAGTTGCAGGTTTTTTGCATGGATTTGTCAGTCCTGCAAGTTATACGCCAAAGCGACTTGTATACCTTTTTTCCCCTCCATATTCATAAACACAGTTTTTGACTGATGCTTTAAATTTCGATGAACTACAACAGCGAGTTCTCCCATGCGTGCTCGCTTCACTCAGCTGGTGTAGGTGGAGGAACGCTGGGGAGCTGGTGGCTATGGACGGATGGTGCCTCGCTGCCCAGGGGAAATTAAACTGTTTTGACCATTAAAGTGAATTTATTAAGGAAAAGTTAAACTGAGACACATCTTTGCTATAATGTTGAGCAAACAAATAAAAGTTTTTAAGTGTTAATCTTGTTAAATTTCGAAGAACTGCAACAGTGAGTCCTTCCATGTGCGCTCGCTTCACTCAGCTGGTGCAGGAACGCTGGAGAGCTAGTGGCTCTGGTGACGATGGATGGATGGATGGATGGATGGATGGATGGATGGATGGATGGCCAAAATGAAACCATTTTGAGCATTGAATAAATGCATAATGAAAGCGACTTATACACCAAAGTGACTTATATATGATTTTTCCTCTTCATGATACTTTTTTTTTACTAATGCGACTTTTACTCAGGAGCGACTTGTATGCCGGGCAATACGGTACATTTACAAAACAAACAGAGCAAATGTCAGGCTATTAATAAAGTACTTTTAGTTCTTCATTTCTGCATTACAGTTTAGTTATAATTATTTATATATGTTTATAATAAATAATTAATTAAAAAAACTTTAATAGGGGCATGGTGGCGTGGAGAAGGTGGGCCTGTGATCGGAAGTTTGTTGGTACAATAACATCGTAAATCTGAGTGGGAAAGGTGAACTACCACCTGCCACCACCTGCAAGGCCTTCACCCACACAATCTGCTCCCATGGGCACCCTAAAAACAATCACCAAGCCTTTGTGTGACTTAGTTCACTGTAGTGACCCCTGAAGAAGGGAGCTGCCAAAAGAAGAAGAAAATCTTGAAAAACTCACCACTCCCTTCAGTCAAGGCTTTAAAACATTAACTATGTAATAAAAATGAACAATTGTTGATGAATGTTTTTATTTTGCTAATACGTTTTTCAAGGTTCAAAGTTCTTCATTGTCATTTGCATCACATGTGGTACATGAGTTGGAATGAAATTGTGTGCACAAGGTCCCAGTTACACCCAAAAATAGCAAAAATATAAAGTATTAAAAGAAAAAAAGAAAAGAAAGAAAAGAAAGAAACAGTATGTAAGGATCTAAGATATACGCTAATGTAAAACAATACATTCACTTAAGACTAAAATATTTTAGATTTGAGATATTGCTCTTGTTGAACATAACATTTAAAAGGTTATTTTGTTTTGTTTGTTTATGTTGACTTAGAAGAACTTCTGCTTGAATTTAAACTAAAACGGCTCTGACACTGACCAGCCTTGAAAGATACAACCCAAAATAAAAATGTCAACTCTCTCTTTAAACTTCATATTGTTTTTGTTTGATTTTGAAACATTTGTTTCTAAATTGCTTGTTGGAGTATGACAGAGCTTTAGGGCCACATCAAAAAAAAGAAAATTAAAAAAAGCCATAAAATTACGAGAATAAAATTGTAGCATTACAAGAATAAAGCCGTAAAAAAAAATTTTTGTACAGCTCTCGTTTATTTTTATTTTTTCTACAAGTTGGATCCATGACGCAACATGTCAATCAATCCAGTAGGCGTGTCAGCAAATGCTAAATATACTATCTGAACTTCGACATGATAAAGCAGGTTTACTTCATTTTAACAGTGGTAAAATGAAGAATGTTGAGCATCTTGTTAAGTTATATTTTGGTACTGGTTTTGCAAATAAGGAGATAATCTGTTAGCACATCAGCATCAGATTATTATCAGTTTCAGGACTTTGAACCTGCATGCAGTAAGGTGGTACGCTCTGATGGGCTGCAGCGCAGCTCTGCAGGTAAGGAGCATTTAGCTTCGGATTGGCATTTGCTGACACGCCTCCTAGATTGATTGACAGGATACGTCATGGAGCAGACTCGTGGAAAAAATATAAACAAAAGCTGTAAAAAAAATATTGTACAAATTTATTCTCATAACATTAAGATTTAATTAAACTTTATTCTTGTAATACTAGGACTGTATTCTCGTAATTATTGGCTTTTAATTTTTTTTTTTAAATGTGGCTCTCAAGCACTGTCAAACTGGAGACAGAATAAAGAAAAAACAGAAATTTGCCCTCAAATTCACACAACACTTGTCGATATGACATGTATGCAACCTGCCAATGAAATGGGATTTTCGTGAGAAATTCTGTGTAATCCATGCAAATTTATTTGTTGCAAATTAAATATCTCACTTAGCTGTGACTGCTGAAAATTAGCTGGCAACTCAAAGTTGCAAGACAAATGTTTAATTCAAGTTCCACTGAATTTTCAGTTTTTGACCAAGCAAACACTGAGCCACACTGTCATACTTTGTGTGGTTCATTTATCAAAACAAAAGCCCTGTTTAGTTTTAATTGCACAACTTTGCAATACTGTACTCTTGTGAGACACTACATTTAAAAGACGAACGTTGTTGTGTGCAGTTTGAGAAACACAATGTCAATAAAACAAAATATTTCACTTGCAAGCAAACTGGTACTTAGGACATGCTAACAATGCACGTAACTAAACAAGTTGGAAAATGTATGCATTGTTCCTGTAAATTATGTGCACATTTGTAACATTTTAGTCACAAATTGGCATACTTATGTCTCAACCGTGTTTTAAATTGGTTGAAAATAATTCCTTTTTTATTTCCTATTTGGCTCCATAGGTTTTTAAACACTTCTATACAGTACATACATCATAGGTGGTGAGACCAATTGTATGATCTGGAGACAGTGGCAACAAAAATAGAAAGAACTGGAAGTTGCAGAAATGAAGATGCTGAGGTTCTCCTTAAGCGTGACAAGGCTGGATAAGATTAGGAATGAGATCATCAGAGGTACAGCACAGGTTGAACAACTGGTATATTAATTTAAAGAGGCCAGACTGAGATGGTTTGGACATGTCCAGAGGAGGGACAGTGGGTATATTGGTAGAAGGATGTTAGAAATACAAATACAAGTGCTCAAATACTTGGGTGTACACTTGAATGATAACCTCAGCTGGAGCAACAACACCACCAGCCTGATCAAGAAAGGTCATCAGAGACTCTACTTCCTCAGACGGCTGAGACGAGCTGGTCTGAGCAGCCCAGTCCTCACCTCCTTCTACAGGTGTGCAGTGGAGAGCATCCTGTGCTCCAGCATCAACGTGTGGCATGGAGGCTGCACAGTTGCAGAGAGGAAAGCTCTGCAGAGAGTGGTGAAGGCTGCACAGAAGTCTGTTGGAGTCACCCCGGCTTTACACCGCACGCGTTGCGCTTCCGCTCCGCTCCGGTCCGACCTCCGCAGCAAATACGCACCCATTATAATCAATGAGAGAAAGTACACTGGCTCCGCACGGCGGCGCCGAGCGGCGGCGTGCGGACGGCACTCCGTCAAAATTAGAAAATTTTCTATTTCTGCCGGACACCGGAGCTGTGCCGGAGTCAACTTTTGAAGATTACGTCGCACCAACAGGAAAAGGAACGAGCACAACATCCGTATTTACAAAATAAAATCACCACGGGCGGACTAATCCTAGCTTTATACGGATTTATTTGTACAAAAATGCTGTCAAACTATCATTTATGACTATTCTATGACTAAACTATTATATTTATGACTATGACTACGCCTACAAACGCAATACAAGAAATAAATAAATAAAAAAGTATTTTATTCTGAAATGTAAACATCACTTCCTGTTGCTCAAACCATGTAGCTCATTTACGAGAGAAGATCAAGGCAGCAGTCTCTCTACAGTTGTTCTCCTTCTTCCACCGAATGAATTGTTTTGTTCTGACTTACTTATTTATCACTTGATTTATCGCGCGATCTCGCACGTGTCTTGGAGCGGCGCATCCAGGCGGACCTGAGCGGAGCGGAGGCAGTGGGAATTGGACTCGTTCAGCTGCGACCTGCGGACCGGAGCGGGGCGGAGCCACGTGCAGTGTAAAGCCTCGGTCAGTCTCCCCACCATCACAGACATTTACACCTCCAGATGCAGAAAAAGAGTCACCTGCATCATGAAAGACCTCACTCACCCAGCACACTCACTCTTTGCCCCACTCCCCTCAGGACGGAGGTTGAGGAGCATCAAATGTAGAACCACTAGACTGAGGAACAGCTTCTACCCTGAGGCTGTTAGACTCATGAATAAATAAATAATAAGAATAAACACTGCAAAATATCACATCATGCTGATGCTGATCTGTTTTCTTGTTGCTGTGTTCATCTGTGACCATCTGCTCATACAGACTCATGTTCGTGCTGCTGTTTATAATGATGTTTTTCCACTACATTAGGGCTTAGTGTATTACTAGTTGATGTTTCTCTTAGTTAATTCTAGATGTTATTACTGTTTTTCTCTTGCATTTGTTGTTGGATGTAACTGGGACCCCGTGTACATAATCTCGTTTTCATCACATGTACCACATGCGGTGCAAATGACAATAAAGACTCTCTGACTCTGAAATGCAGCTGCCAGGAAAAAGCCAAAGAGAAGATATATGGATGCAGTTAGAGAGGACATGGAGGTAGATGGAGTGAGGACAGAGGATGCAGAAGACACCGTGAGATGAAGGATGACTCGCTGTGGAGACCCCTGAAGAGGGAAAAGCCAAAAGAAGAAGAAGGTTTTTGAAGTTTTCTAAAGCCGTCTCACATTTTGACTTACAAAAACCTAAAACAAAAGGGGTTCAAGACAGTCTTCTGATGCTCACAACAGCTTTTTGACCATTTTGGTAAATGGTAAATGGAGCTTACTTATATAGCGCTTTCCAGCCCCCTTTGAGGGGCCCCAAAAGCGCTTCACAGTACCAACCATCCACCCATTCATACACACATTCATACACCGTTAGCGGTAGACTGCCTTGCAAGGCGCTGCCTGTCCTACCGGGAGCAACTCGTGGTTAAGTGTCTTGCCCAGGGACACAACGAGGTATGCCGTGACCGGGGATCAAACCCGAGACCTTCTGGTCCTGAGCCGGCTGCCCTGCCTCTACACTATGTCGGCCCACAGGGAGAGAGATTAAACTTGTTTTGCAAAGTTTTTAAACGTGTTCAAGACTCCTGCAACACAAGGAGACTTTGCAACAGAAGTGAGGGAACCGAGAACTCTTCTCAAACGTGTCAAGACATACTGAAAACTCTTGTGAATGCTGTTAGAGATTTGTAAGAGCTCAGCGTTATACAAGCTTTATTAGGGGGTTTAGTGTGCAACTGATTGCTGTCGTTTCATTTAAGAAAATAATAGAAGGAATATTTTGTTTATTAATATATTTCAGCCTTCAAATATGCTGACAAACAACAGGCTAACAACAAGCTAACAAGTTAGAAGCTAACTTGCTAGGGAAAGTCGGTACAGAGAGCAGTTGTTTGGATGTGGAAATCCGTTTTCCTCCCTGTGCCTCTTCATCCCATCCTCTGTCACCCCAGCCTTCTTCATCTCCTGCCTCTCCCCCTTACATTTATGTTTATCTGCCTGTTGCCCTTTTCTTCTCCATCCTCTGTTCACGTCCCTCCTCCAATCTCGCTTAACAGGTGAGTTCCCAGAACTAATTACAGGCTGCTCTCCCAGGATGCAGCGGGCGCCGGCTCATTTGCAAGCGAGTGCGCAAGAAGGCTTTCTAATAACATTTTTATATCTGTTCATTGAGCTACATTTTAAAGACAAAGCAGCCCGCACACGTTGCTCGTGGCGATCCTACTTTTTAAAATCCTGCAGTTTTGAGCAGTACGTGATTTTATTAAGGACACGTTTAGCTGAAGACCCATCTTTGCTATAATTTTAAAAACAAATAATTGTTTTTACCGTGTTTATCATGTAAAGTCCTGCCGTGATCGCTTCCCTCGCTTCCGTGAAAACAGCTCAAGTCTCCTCCTTCCTCCTTCCGGAGCGGGTGAGCACGCGTTGGTACCCCTCTGAAACCACACCAAAAATCTCAAGAAATCTGGTGCGGGGCAGCACGGAATATCCGGTGGGGAAGGCGTAAAGGGGGGTCTCTGCGACGTACATATGACGTAATATGCGACCCGTGCCGACCGGTGGAAAAGGGGCATAAGCTGACACTATCTTCATCATCTGTGTTGTCTGGGCCCAGACCTGTGTCTGGTTCTCCTCGGGAGCCTTCATTGTCGCTCCCTTCACTGTCTGCATTTAATGGCTGTGTTTCTGTGAGCTGTCTGCACCCAGTCCTTCTTGCATGTCTGCGCCAGTCCTCCTTCTTCTGCCTGAGCTTTTTTAATCTTTCTCTGAGGGTGTAGTTAAATGCGTTTTTTTGGTTTTGGGGGCTTTCTTTTGAGTTACCTTTATTTTTCCCTACACCTCGTGACGTTGATGGTTCTTCTCCATCCTCTTCCTCAGGTTTCCGGGATCCTTCGATCCATGTAAACACTTGAATTCGCCCGTGTAAACGTAAAACTTTTCATCTAATTAACATACCCAAAACCTCCATTTCCCCCCACAGTGTCCGTGTAAACAGGGCCTAAACAGGGACTGAGAGAGAAATGCAATTTCAATCCTGTGTATGTCCTGTACATATTGCAGTTTTGATAATAAAGTTGACTTTGACTTTGACTAAATCTTCTCCTGCCTCCTTGTTTGAAACTAACATTTGTGTTAATCAGAAACATTGTACAGACAAAACACGTTTACTCAACAATTTAGCAAGGTTAACTACGTTAGCTGTGTTATATGTAGCCTACATGAGGCAGTTTGGTGAACTGAAAAAAATACCTACTTACCTTCATAGTTATTTATGTAGTTGGACACATAAAGCTTGAATCCTTTGTCCTTCTTAGATGTGGGTGTTTTCGAGAAGGTCTGAATGATTCTGTAGACATCATTAACAGTGATTGTCGCAAGTCCTGCAGTGATCGCGTGAAAAACGCCATCGCTAACACTGTGTTGCCTGCAAACCGGAAGCGCGCTGCCCGGCTGCTGAATGCGGAAGTGCTGGAACGGAAGTCCGTGGCATATAGCCTATTGATGAAGCTCATCTGATGAAGAGCGAAACGTCTTCTGTTACAAATAAAGTCCAGTTGTTTCTGTATTGAAAGTTTTTTGGTTTTGTGTGTGGGTGTTTTGTCCTTAGGGTGGACCAGCCCCTAAGGACAAAACATCCACACACAAACAGAGTGGTGTAGTTTATGCTGTCCAGCGCAGCGAGGACTGTCCAGACCTCTACATTGGGGAAACTAAACACCCTCTTCACAGACACAGGAGGGCCACCTCCTCTGGACAAAACTCAGCTGTTCACCTCCACCTCACAGACAAGGGTTACTCATTTGAGGACCCGAATGTTCACATTTTGGACCGTGAACACAGAGGGTTTGGGGGGGTGGGGGTGAAGGAAGCTGTTTATATTAAGAGAGAAAAACCTTCTCTTAACAGAGGAGGAGGTCTCAGATTCCAACTGTCAACAAAGTATAATGCAGCTTTAGGACTGATTCCCAGCCAGTTTTCACACCTGACAGGAACAGAGGAGCCTCATCTGTGAAATAGACTAAAGCCTTGTTTATACTTCTGTCTTACGTCTTTTACCCCCCGTTGAGTGAAAACAGGTAGCGCAACTTCTGGCTGCACTCCCGCTGTGATCCCCGGTGACAGCCCGTCTTGTACGTGGCCCCCAAGCAGAACTGCAAGACCAGAAGTTGCGCAATGTTTGTTCACTCAACGGGGGGTAAAAGATGTAAGACAAGGAGTCTTGCGGAGTATAACCCAGCCTTGAGGCCCCGTTTACACGGCACATATTTTGAGTGGAACCGCTCCTTTCTCTCTGCGGTTTTGCTCATCGTTTACATGAGACCAGTGGCCCGCCTGTTTGAATCTGATGGTTTTTGAACCCACTGCTCAGGGTGGAGGTTTTTTGCTGACCCCCCGTTGATAATGTAAACATCTCCCGCGGAGCTTTTGTTTGAACACATGCACGCGCGGACAGCCGGCATTTCTAACAATGGCGGTGGACTGGACACGCTTTCTGAACTACAGCTGATGGAATATATTTTGAGTCTCATATTTAATTAATCTACACCTGAATTACCTGCATCTGTGTTGGAAGAGACAGTCTGATCCAGTTTTTATGTCGCTGTTTATTGAACAAGCAGGCGGATATTTCACGTGTCACGCTGCACAATATGTGCTAACTAATTACAGTTTAACAATAATAAACAATATTTATGTTAGCGTGGGAGGTATATAAAGTTATCTGAACTAAATTAATCTATCTGGACTCAAGTTACGTGATTTAAACGATGCATAACATAACGGGCGGCCGTGGCGTAGTGGTAATGGCAGTCGTCCCCTGATCGGAAGGTTGGCGGTTCGAATCCCGGTTCCCCACACCATGTGTCGTTGTGTCCTTGGGCAAGACACTTAACCCCGAGTTGCTCCCGGTAGGACTGGAAAGCACCTTGCATGGTAGTCTGCCGCTACCGGTGTATGAATGTGTGTAGCATTCAATGTGTGTAGCGCTTTGAGATTTTCACTAATGAAAAGCGCGTTATAAATTGAATTCATTATTATTATTATTATTATAACATGCTACGTGTTTAAAGTTGAAAATGAAGACAACAGGTTTATTTTTTATTTTTTTATTTTTTTATTCAACACCACAAACTGTATGTCACACAAACACTGAGAATTAAACTGAACACACTATTAAAGCACGTTAACCGAACTGTAAATACATTAAACTGCACTAAAAGGCCTAATATCCGGGGAGATACAACAGTATGCAAGTCTATGCATCCGCCACATATCCAGTATGTTTCCGGTGATATACGGGGAGTTCTCATCTGTAACAGATCCTAGTACAGGATATCCCATGTATACCCATCTGTGATAGATCCTAGCACTGGATATTTTCTGGATACTCATACATGATCAATCCAAGTATAGGATATTTTCTGGATACACATCTGCTATAGATCCTAGTATAGAATATTTTATGTATACCCATACTTGAGATATCCTAGTATTGGATATTTTCTGGATACCTATATGAGAAAGATCCTACTATTGGATATTTTCTGGATACCTATATGAGAAAGATCCTACTATTGGATATTTTCCATATACGTATCTGTGATAGATCCTAGTATTGGATATTTTTGGATACCCAAACATAATAAATCCTAGCATTGGATATTTTCCAGATACAAATCTGTGATAGATCCTAGTATTGGATATTTTGTGGATACTCATACATAATAAATCCTAGTATTGGATATTTTCTGGATACACATCTGTGATAGATCCTAGTATTTGATATTTTCTGGATACCCATACATAATAAATCCTAGTATTGTATATTTTCCGGATACACATCTGGCAGATCCTCATATTGCATATTTTCTGGATATCCATACATAATAAATCCTAGCATTGGATATTTTCCGGATACACATCTGTGATAGATCCTAATGTTGGATATTTTTTGGATACCCATCTGACAGATCCTCATATAGGATATTTTCTGGATATCCATACATAATAAATCCTAGCATTGGATATTTTCCGGATACACATCTGTGATAGATCCTAATGTTGGATATTTTCTGGATACCCATCTGACAGATCCTCATATAGGATATTTTCTGGATACCCATACATAATAAATCCTAGCATATGGATATTTTCCGGATATACATCTGACAGATCCTAGTATTGGATATTGTCTAGATACCCATACTTAAAAAATCCTAGCATTTGGATACTTTCCGGATACACATCTGTGATAGATCCTAATATTGGATATTTTCTGGATACCTATACATAGTAAATCCTAGTATTTGACATTTTCCAGATACACATCTGACAGATCCTCATATTAGATATTTTCTGGATACCCATACATAATAAATCCTAGCATTTGGATATTTCCGGATACACATCTGACAGATCCTAGTATTGGATATTGTCTGGATACCCATACATAAAAAATCCTAGCATTTGGATACTTTCCGGATACACATCTGTGATAGATCCTAATGTTCGATATTTTCTGGATACCCATACATAGTAAATCCTAGTATTTGACATTTTCCGGATACACATCTGACAGATCCTCATATAGGATATTTTTTGGATACCTATACATAATAAATCCTAGCATTTGGATATTTCCGGATACACATCTGACAGATCCTAGTATTGGATATTGTCTGGATACCCATACATAAAAAATCCTAGCATTTGGATAATTTCCGGATACACATCTGTGATAGATCCTAATATTGGATATTTTCTGGATATCCATACATATTAAATCCAAGTATTGGATATTTTCCAGATACACATCTGACAGATCCTAGTATTGGATATTGTCTGGATACCCATACATGAAAAATCCTAGTATAGGATATTTTCCGTATATATATATATATATATATATATATATATATATATATATATATATATATATATATATATATATATATATACTGTTACTCCCAAACTCCCTCCTAAACAATTTAAATTTACATACTGTATACAATATTTTAAATAAACAATCCATACAGCATGTGTTGTTTATGTAAAATATTGTATATATAGTAGTATTAAAATTTAAATTGTTTATTTAAGAAGGGAGTTTGGGAGTAACAGGTGATGAGTGTGATTGCAACCTGGCACGTGTCATGACAAAAGTTGACTGAACTTGAACTATCCTACTTTGCTGTTTTTCACTTATCGCTAGTGGGCGTGTTCCCACCAGCAATACGCATGGTCCAGCGCACCTCATGGTCCCAAACACCTGTGATAAACGAGGGACTATATAAAACTAACAAACCGGTGTGTGTGTTTGTCTTTTTTTTAAAGTAAAAACTAATTTAAATTATTTTCAGAAATGCTGTCTTGAATAATTTTGTAGATGTTGAACAACACTATGCAAAACATTAAAATTTCTTTGTTTAAAAGAGCATTTCTTGTACAGTACTGTAGTTTGTTTTGGGCATGTTTTATGTTTGAGTTTTTTGTTAAATAAGTTCTATTCTATTCACATAATAAATGTTTACTCAGCAGAGGTAAAAAGTAATACTGACAATAATTCACATTAGCTTTAAAGAACCTTGACCAAAAGACATTTTTCATCTTATTTTGTTCACTTCTGCTTAGTTGAGAAAGTCCCAATTGTTCCTTTAGGACTAAGGCATTACCATCTGGTTCCCACTGAAAACCCATTCGGGGCCCGTTAAACCCATACAAAAAGGCCTAATATCTGGGGAGATACAACAGTATGCAAGTTTACGTATCTGCCACATATCCAATATGTTTCTGGTGCTATATGGGGAGATCTCATCTTTAACAGATCTTAGTACAGGATATCCCACGCATACCCATCTGTGATAGATCCTAGTATTGGATATCTTCTGGATACCCATCCATAATAAATCCTAGTATTGGATATTTTCCAGATACCCATACATGAAAAATCCTAGTGTAGGATATTGTCTGGATATGTATATTTAACTGTACACTTGCATATTGTGTGTGTGTGTGTGTGTGTGTGTGTGTGTGTGTGTGTGTGTATGTGTGTGCATGTGTGTGTGTGTGCAGGGGGTTATGGAGAACAAGATCTGTGAGTTTGGTGGTCCTATCACTGCGTTTAGTTGGAAATCCTAACCCCAATTTGTTAAAATACAAATACCCATAATTCATAGGGAGAACGTAGGACGGACAGGAATCTCATAAATTACGGTCAGGGAGTTATGGAGAACAAGATCTGTGAGTTTGGTGGTCCTATCACTGCGTTTAGGTGGAAATCCTAACCCCAATTTGTCCAAATACAAATACCCATAATTCATAGGGAGAACGTAGGACGGACAGGAATCTCATAAATTGCGGTCAGGGAGTTATGGAGAACAAGATCTGTGAGTTTGGTGGTCCTATCACTGCGTTTAGTTGGAAATCCTAACCCTTGGTCAAAATACCATAATCCAAAAAAAAAGTGTTGGGAAAGTGTTGAAAGTTCCGATCAGCTCTGCAAGGTGCTGGCCAATATCTTTAACACCTCATGCCCTGTAGACAGATCCCGTCTGCCTGAAGACCACACCACCATCATCCCAGTCCAAAAAAGCTCTACAGTGACTGCTCTGAATGACTGTTGGCCAGGCCCTCACCCGATAGTCGCTAAATGCTTCGAAAAACTGTTCATGACCCACATCAAAACAACCATCATCAACAAGGACCCTCGAGTATGCATACTGTGAGAACCAATCAACAGAGGATACCATCTCCTCTGTGGTCCACACTGCTCTCACCCACCTGGAACAGAAGGACTCATACACCCATATGCTCTTTGTGGACTTCACATCTGCCTTCAAAATCATGATCCCCCAAACCCTGATGGACAAATTACTAACACTAGGACTAAGCCCCTCCATTTGCAACTGGTTCCTTGACTTCTTAACTAACAGACTTCAGTCAGTGATGATCCACAACTTCTCCTCTTCCACCATAACCCTCAGCACTGGCTCTCCTCAAGGATGTGTGTTGAGCCCTCTCCTGTTCACTCTGCTCACATATGATTGTGCAGATACCCATCCAGGTTGTCATAAAGTTTGCAGCTGATACAGCTGTGGTGGGATGCATCACAAACTATGATGAGTCCAGCTACAAGCAGGAGGTGGAACACCTGGAGAGCTGGTGCAAAGCCTGATCAAGAAAGTTCACCAGAGACTCTATTTCCTCAGGCGGCTGAGACGAGCTGGTCTGAGCAGCTC
>JBBPBX010040334.1:0-21264 GCA_038048925.1 Garcialebias charrua
AAAATCTGTGTTGGTTTGTTGCTTTAAAGCTCCACAGACATGATTTTTGTACTTTTCATAAAATTGCTCAACATATATATTTATTATCATTGAACTATGTTCGTTTTTGCAAATAAAATGTTAAATTAATGTAAAAATCAATTCTAAATTGGTTTAAATTTCGCGCCGTGTTTCTCCCTAAACTTACGGTATTTTCCGTCACGTGATCGTGACGTCAGCTCCAGACTCGGCTCCAACGCGCACATTGATAAACAATGGAGGAAGATACAAACACATCCGTCGAATTTAGCCATTTAAAACTTTAGATTTTAGCGATTTGTCTTCAGTGAAGCCAAAGTTATTTTGAGTGATCAACAAGAAACAGCAGGTTATAATTTTTTTTCTGCTGCTGCTGTTTTTTGTAGACTTTTCACGTTCAGGAAGTGAGCAGCTGTGTGGTTACAGGAGCTGACAAGTTGACGAGGCAGAAGGAATTCTACAACATCTAAATCGTTTCCACAGCACTGAAATGGTAATATATTAATTAATGTTTCTGATAATTATTCAACATTAATTTATAGTTTAAAAAATTAGTCCCTAGAGAGGACATGAAGGTAGTTGGAGTGAGGACAGAGGACGCAGAGGACAGAGTGAGGTGGAGGAGGATGACTCGCTGTGGCGACCCCTGAAAAGGGAAAAGCCGAAAGAAGAAGAAGAAGAAGAAGATGCAGATTTAATAAGATTTCATCAAAAACAAACCTTTAACAATTTTAATAAAAACTGCACAAGTCAAAAGGATGCTGGTTTACTTTTTTCCTAAACATGTCACCATAAAACATTTTTTAGTTTGTAGCCTTAAAAAAGACAACACTCAAATGAAGCATCACAAAATGTTTATTCTCATAGTTTGAATTAGCTTGTTTTCACTTTAACATCAGGGTCGTGTTCTCCCTCTTCGTTTCTGTTGCTTTAGTTCTCCATGGGCAAGAAGAGTTGAACAAAGAGACGTGTCAGCGGATTCGGATGACGTGTAGGGAGATTTGATCACATCATCCAACACCTTAAACAGAAAAGCGGGGCTTTGTTATATATATATACCAGTAATAAAGTATTTATATGATTTAAAAAAAAATTGGGTGAATATCATTTATTGTTTGAACTGACAGGTCTCCAGTCCATCACAGAGACACCTGGACAGGTCTCCAGTCAAGACATCTCAGCTGCATTTTTTGGACAAAACAGGACAGATGAAATCAAACGGATTCATAAAGATGCATCTAAAATTGTTTTAGTTTTAAATAAATGTAAATTTACAACAAAATAAAAAAATCTTGATGGATAAAAATACACAAATAAAAACTAGTTAAAAATTTCAGAACGTATGTTAGAATAAACATCTAAATATTTTAAAAGGGACTAATTTTTTAAACTATAAATTAATGTTGAATAATTATTAGAAACATTAATTAATATATTACCATTTCAGTGCTATGGAAACGATTTAGATGTTGTAGAATTCCTTCTGCCTCGTCAACTTGTCAGCTCCTGTAACCACACAGCTGCTCACTTCCTGAACGTGAAAAGTCTACAAAAAACAGCAGCAGCAGAAAAAAAATTATAACCTGCTGTTTCTTGTTGATCACTCAAAATAACTTTGGCTTCACTGAAGACAAATCGCTAAAATCTAAAGTTTTAAATGGCTAAATTCGACGGATGCGTTTGTATCTTCCTCCATTGTTTTTCAATGTGCGCGTTGGAGTCGAGTCTGGAGCTGACGTCACGATTACATGACGGAAAATACCGGAAGTTTAGGGAGAAACACGGCGCAAAATTTAAACCAATTTAGAATTGATTTTTACATTAATTTAACATTTTATTTGCAAAAACAAACATAGTTCAATGATAATAAATATACATGTTGAGCCATTTTATGAAAAGTACAAAAATCGACTTCCGGTGACGATGCGGCGAGGACAGGACGCATGCTGAAGAGCTTGAGCTGATATCGGCCAGTTTTACGTTCAACTTTTCGCCAGAAGGCTCAAACCGAGTGAGTACGGCACAAAATAAGCAGGCCAGATGAACAAAGGGAGAAATTTAAGACTGAAGAATACACCGGGCCCTAAAATCGACCAAATGCTGCTGTCGCAACAACGAGCTAACGAGGCTAATGCTAGCAACGCTAGCGCTAACACCAGCATGGAGACGCCCGCTGATGCAGGGACAGACACATCGATTATAAACGAGATTCGCATCATGAACCGGGATCTTCAAGGCAAAATACAGCAGGTCGGGGTAGACGTGATTACAATAAAAGACGGTCTGGACTCACTAAAATCCGATGTGGTCGGCCTCAACAGCAGGCTTGGGGAGGCCGAAAACCGAGTGTCGCAACTTGAAGATGAAAACGCGGTGCTCACTGTGAGCGCAGCTGAGCTAAAGTCTAAAGTTGCACAGTTGGAAAGTCGGATGCAATATCAAGAAAACTACAGCAGAAGAAATAATCTGAGAATCAAGGGTGTCCCTGAACACTCGGAGAAGGGGAATAATGTACGTGAATGCGTCATGGATGTTCTACGATCTCTACTCCCACAAGACCAAGACACAGATCAAATCGTCATCGAGAGGGCTCACAGAATACCAACTACACTAAAACAAGACAGAAGAGGCACACCAGCTGGACCACGCCACATCCTCATGAGATTCCTTCACTTCTCTGACAGGGAGAAAATACGACTCGGAGCCAGAGATGCTGGAACTTTTCACTGGAAGGGGCACAAAATAGAATTTTTTCCAGACTTCACGAGGGAAGTACAAGAAAAAAGGAACAAATTCTTCGAGGTCAGACGTATGTGCAGAGACAAGGGACTGAAATACTCCACACAGTACCCAGCAGTGTTTTGGATCAACCTCGGTAAAGAACGCCTCCGCTTTGAAGACGCCGCTGCAGCAAGGAAGATGATAGAAAAATACCAACCCCCAGAGGAAAGTGAATGAAAGAATAAGCTGTAATAATTATCTAGATATGGGTGGGTATGTATGTAGGTTTGTGTAGGTAGGTATGTGTGTGGGTATGTATGTATGTGTACATGTATGTATAAATGTATGTATATATGTGCATATATATATTTGTGTGTACATATATATAGATATGCTGTATATATATATATATATATATATAAGCTAAATAACTACAATGTTCACTAATAATTTTCCATATTTGAGTACACTAATTAGAACATAATCTCCAACTTATTAAGACTAAAGTGTTTATCACACTATACACAGATATGCTGAACCTGAACTCAGATATACTGGACATATTTATGTTATTTAGGGGGGACCCCCGTTTTGCTGATGGGAGATAAATCTAAATTGACATATGTTCATGTCCCACACATTTTATTAATGTGTACAGTTTAAATAGTCCAGCTACTTCGGTGTTTTTCTGTTGTTGTTTTTTTTTTTTTCTCTTTCTTTTCTCTCTCTTCCTGAGGTGTTTGAGCCAAGTTCTGGCGGAAGTTCTGGACATTTATTATTATCATATGTTGCTGGCCGAGAAGGCTCACTCTGAAGACCTCTATGCTCGTCATGAGGAATAAGGTGTTGTTATTTTACCAAAGACACTTCTGTTCGTGTCTACTGGTAAGTTTAATTTTTGTTTTTGGGATCCTCCACCTCAGCCAGCTTTTTTTTTTTAATCCCTTTTTTTTGTTTTACGCCACACACAACAGCCATTTCACAAGACATAATGAAGGCCTTACTACTACTATTGTTAAATGGAAATAAAAGATGGAGACCATAATTAAAATATCCTCTTGGAATGTTAATGGTCTGGGCTCCTACGCTAAACGACACAAAATACTCAAATATTTAAAACAGAAAAAGGCAGATGTGATGCTGCTGCAGGAAACACACCTGTTGGAGAAAGACGTCAGCAGAATTAAAGACAGGTGGGTGGGACAGGCTTACCATAATACTTACAAACAGAAAAAAAGGGGTGTGTCAATTTTATTCTCTAAACATCTTCCAATTCAAGTGGAGAAAGAATATAAAGACAAAGAAGGCCGCGTAATTGTTCTGCGAGCAAATATTTCAGGACAAATCATTATTATAGCTAATATATATGCGCCTAATATAGAGGACCCAGACTTTTTCTTACAACTAAAGACAATTTTAATGGAGTTTGGAGACTTCCCAACTGTTTTAGCAGGAGACTTCAACCAAGTCTTAGATGTTGTTTTGGACAGATCTGGGAAATCAATTCCCAAAACTAGCAAAACTCAGGAAGCGATTAAAGCCCTGTGCAAATATGCTGGACTAACAGACATTTGGAGGCTCCTAAACCCTTCAGCACGAGATTATACTTTTTTTTCAAGTAGGCACTCGGTTTATAGTCGAATAGACTATTTTTTACTCTCACACTCTCTGATTGAAAGTGTTGGGAATTGCAATATTGGTTCGATTGCACTAACTGACCACGCCCCCATAGACCTAGTTTTACAAATGAGATCTCAACAGGAAAGGGCTAAGAGCTGGAGGATGAACACCAGTTTACTAAATGATGCTGACCTATGCAAAAAACTCAGAGAACTAATTACTGAATATTTTATAAACAATAACAATACGGCAGACCAAAACTCAGTTTGGGACGGGTTCAAAGCATACATTAGGGGAATACTGATACAACACTCCTCCCGGATCAGAAAGCAAGATTCCCAAAAAATAAATCTCTATGAAAAAGAGATAAAGAAATTGGAGAGGGAATATTCGGAAAATCTTAATTCATCGACCTTTGATAAATTAGTCAAAGCTAAATATGAGTTAAATACTATATTTTCAAAAAGAACAGAGTATTCTCTTTTCAGGATCAAACAGAGATGGTATGAATCAGGTAATAAAGCTGATAAATTATTAGCAAGCCAATTAAAAGCCAAACAAGCAGCGCGTCAAATTAATGCAATAAAGAATGGGGAGGGGAGCGTAGTTACTAGTCAGAAAGAAATTAATAAAATATTCAAGGATTTCTACAAGCATCTGTATTCTCAAGAAGGGCAATTTGATCTAAATGCAGCAGAAAAGTTTTTTGGAAGATTAAATCTTCAGAAATTGTCCAAAGAGAATGCCTCACAACTAGAAAGACCTATAACTATGGAAGAGCTCGTTAAAACCATTAAAATATCACCCAATGGGAAAACTCCAGGCTTGGACGGTATTCCTAATGAGTTTTATAAAAAATTTACATCTGAACTAGGTGCAGAAATATTAAAAACCTTTAATTCAGCTATTGAATCGCATCGGCTCCCCAGATCAATGAAGGAATCTCTAATCACCCTCATTCCAAAAAAAGGGAAAGACCCTTTGGAGTGTTCAAGCTATAGGCCAATAAGCTTACTGTGCTGTGATGCAAAATTATTCACAAAAATACTTTCACTGCGGATCAATAAAATTATAACATCAATTATACACCCGGACCAAACGGGCTTTGTCAGGGGCAGAACCTCAGCTGATAGTCTAAGACGTTTATTACATCTGATTTGGAAGGCCCAACACTTAAACTTTCCTGTAGCAGCCCTGTCACTCGACGCGGAAAAAGCGTTTGACAGGGTCAGCTGGAGATATCTATATTATACACTCGGAAAATTTGGGTTTCAGAACTCCTTTTTAGAAATAATCAAAATGATCTATACAGACTCAAAAGCGATTGTAACAACTAATGGATCAAGATCAACTCAATTCTCAATTGAACGTGGGACCAAACAGGGAGACCCACTCTCACCTCTGCTTTTTATTATTGCACTCGAACCTTTGGCTCAGGCCATCAGACAAAACAAAATAATAAAAGGTATAACAATGGGTGGACTAGACAACAAAATGTTAATTTTTGCAGACGATGTGCTGCTCCTAATGTCAAATCCTGAGGAATCATTACCTCCTTTACTTAATCTGATCAACAATTTTTCTGAACTATCCGGATACAAGATTAACTGGTCTAAATGTGAGGTGATGCCCCTGTCAAAGTTTTGTTATAAAACTCATATACAAAAGTGGAAATTTCAGTGGGTACCAAAAAACCTTAAATACTTGGGCATACTGCTGAACCCGGGCCTGGAAAACATCGTACAGGACAACTTTGAACCTGTGATAAATAAGATAAACTTACTTTTAAAGGGGTGGGACAAGTTACAAATATCACTATGGGGCAGAGTCCAGGCCATTAAAATGATTATTACACCAAAACTAAATTACCTATTCAATTTATTACCTCTTAAAATCCCGCACTCTATATTCAAGACCCTGGACAAAATGATAAACAGCTTTATATGGGAGGGGAAGAAACCCAAAATGTCTATCCGAAAACTCCAAGCTAAAATAGAATATGGAGGACTACGACTGCCAAACATGCAACTTTACCAGGAAGCTTTTATAAGTGCACAAATAACATCACTTATGTTAAACGACGACAATAGTCCGAGCTGGGTGAACTTGGAAGGTGAGGTAAATGCCCCGTTCAAAGCCATTGATTATCTATCCCAACAGCCAAATGATGGAGTTAAATCCAACCCAATTATCATGCATACTAAAAACATTTGGCAACGGTTACATAAAAAAATAAACACCTGTCCCTTCACTCAAGGAACAGCCTCAGTGTGGAATAACCCAAAAATAAAAATAGGGGGGAAAATGATCTTTTGGAGGAGCTGGCATACAAAAGGGATAGAGAGTATAAACTGCTTCTTTCAAAATGGTATCTTATTGTCTTTTGAACAATTTCAAGAATTATACAGTCTAAACTACAAAGAATTTTGGAAGTTCTTACAAATAAGAGACTGCCTTACAAAATTAAAGAAATCTGAGGCAATTATTCCCACAGAGTCACCAATATACATCATGTTTAACAAATTGAAAGACTCTTCAAGATGAGTAAGTCAGATCTATAACTACCTGATCGAGAACACTTGTAATATTAATGTAGGACTTAAAAAGGTATGGGAATCAGAATTAAACAAAAAGTTTAGTGTAATAATCAAACAAATGTTAAAGCCCATGAGGGATGCACGCTCCAAACTGATACAGTTTAAAATTTTGAATCGAATATACTGGACACCAGTTAAATTATTTAGAGCTAGAATAAATAACTCTGATACCTGCTGGCGATGTAAACAAAATGTAGGAGACATGCTTCATATGTTCATCACGTGTCCGAGCCTAACTTCATATTGGCAGGAGGTTATGGGGAAAATTAATAGCACCCTTAACTCCAACTTACGTTTGACACCTACACTGGGACTCCTTAACTTCTTAGACTACAAGGTCAAAATGGAAACAAAAAAAGCACAATGGTTAAAAATAGCCCTCACCACAGCAAAGCGAGTTATATTAAGACACTGGAAAGGACAAAATATCCCTACCTATACAGAATGGTATGCGGCACTTTTAGAGACTGCCTCTTATGAACGCCTCATTCACAAGATAAACGGTCAAATTGAGGTGTATCAGAGCACGTGGGAACCGTTTTTAAATCCAGATAGTTAAGGCTCAAACACTATTGATCCAGAATAAAAAAGATGCAGTTCGTGTGAACATTTTGTTTACGTTACTTTATTTTATTATATTTTCTTTTGTTTTAGTTTCTTTAGCTGGCTGGGGTGGCGGGGTGGGGGGATTGAGAGGTTCAGGAGGGGTTTAGGGGGGGAAATGTAAAAAACTCAAGTCCTTCTCTGTATAATTACTCAATTGTTATACACCGGTACTTGCAATATTAATATTGTCAACATCTGTTATCACTGTATGTTTAACTGTGTAAATGTTGAAGGATTTAATAAAAATTGAATATTCAAAAAAAAAAAAAATGGGTTCAGAACAATGAATTCCACATCTATGGCTCTTATGGATTTAATTGAAAAAGTTACAACTGCTATGGATCAAAGACAATACTGTATTGGTGTGTTAGTTGACTCGAAGAAAGAATTTGATACTGTTGATCACTCTATACTTATTGATAAGTTGCATAGGCATGGTATTAGAGGATTGGCATTACAATAGATACGTAGTTACTTGAGGGAAAGGACACAGTTTGTTCAAATAGAATAGAATATATCTTTATTGGCATTGTCGATTGTACCGGGGGTACAAAACATTGCAATTGGCGCACGCACCATCCTAAGAGGGACGTACGCACGGAAGCCGCAGCAGAAATTAATCCGCGCCGCCAAACAATCAGATATGGAAAAAAAGGAAGGTTACAGAAGGATAATCATTGGTATTCAAAAAAGAATCTATCACATTTTGTCTTAGGACATTCTATGATAAAGTCAAAAAACTCTACCAGCTCAAGCACAAGATAAGACAAAGCACATGTTGCATTTTGGTGGCGGAGCAGGGAGATAAGTCTGTGAGCAATCGTCCAGATAGAGCACAGTTCTGCAGATGGGCTCAGCCGCTCATCTGAATGCACACAGAGAGCTCTCGGGGGGGGGAGGGGGAGCGACAGTTTTTCCAACAGCTTCAGACTCCAGGAGAGGTTTGCAGTCAGCCTTTGTTCAAGGTTGCTTGGGGTGTCCCGATTAGATTAGTTGATTTATTTATTTTTCAGGGCAGGCTACAGTGTACTCTGACTGTAGCCTTGAGTCCAGGTGCCGTCTGAGTCCAATCGTCCGAATTATGTGAGCTTTCATTCAACCCGAGCTACAGATCTCCCTCTCCTCCCTGATGAAGCCCGCTCGGCTGTAAACGAGTCCCAAAACGCTCCGCAGGTCTGCGGTCGTCCACGACTGTTCCTATCGTGCGATTCAGCTCGAACAACAGCTGGTTTATCGAGGTCATAGCTCGGATCAAAAAGTCGTTCTGAGCAGGAAGTTTTGACAACACGTTGATTGCCGCGGAAGTCTTCCTCAATTTCCAGTAGCAGAAGCCCCTGCATAAGCCAAAGAGCAGCACATCTGCTACCATAAATCCAATAATCCACAGATCTTCCACGTCCTCGACCGAAAGAATGGTCAAACACATCATTTTCCACTCGCCCCACGAGTCCATGATATATCCGGCCGCATGCGTGTCGAGGGGGCACGCCGGTTCTCCTGGTCCGGAGCGCTTCGTGGAAAAAATGTTATCAATAGAGGAGACAGCCCACACAATTAAATCCATGTTCCAAATTGCTTCGAGTGAGCACTGAAGAGTTGCAGACGAGACAAAGAGCAGGGAGGAGGAAAACTTTAAGGCAGAGAGGAGCAGACAAGCGACCTGCTTCGCAAAGAGCCGGAAGTAGTAAATAGATGTGAAATCTGAGTATAGCACAATCACTTGTGGAGTCCCACAAGGATCGGTGTTGGGACAAAAGTTATTTATTTTGTATATTAATGATTTGGTAAAGGTGTCTGGTCTTCTTCAATGCATCTTACTTGCTGATGATACTAATTTTTTTAGTTTTGTTAAAAGTATTGAACAAGCAATGGAATTGATGACGACTGAACTTGACAAAGTTCAGTTCTGATTCAAACTTAATAAATTATCATTAAATTTAGATAAAACCAATTATATTATTTTTAGTAATAAAGATAAATCTATTGATGTTTCATTTAAAATTGATGGTTCTGAAATTTGTAGAGTCTATGAGGTCAAGTTTTTGGGTGTTATAATTGACCACAAATTGTCTTGGAAACAACATATAAGTTCTGTCAATTTTTAAAAAATCTAAATCTATTTCAGTATTCTACAGAGTTAGAGATCTATTGAATGACAAGGCTTTGAATCTGTTATACAATACACTTATTGTTCCACATTTGATTTATTGTGTTAGTGTTTGGGGTAAGGCGTGTAGATCAATTACAAAACCTATTTTTGTTTTGCAAAAGAGAGTTATAAAAATTATAACCAGAAAACCTTGTCGTCATCCAACAAGTATATTATTTTATCAGATGAAATTACTGGAGTTTTACGATCTGGTGGATTATATTTTGTTAATGATGTATAGAGCTCATAATAATGTATTGCCTTTGAATGTTCAGATGTATTTTGTTAAACGATTGAGTTGTTATAATCTCAAGGGAACTGATATGTTTGTTATGCCTAGGTATAGGACTAGTTTGAAGGGAAGGACTGCAATAGTTCAGGGAGTTAGGTTTTGGAACGAAGAGGAAACTGACATTAAAGAAACTAAATGAATACCTATATTTAAAAGAAAGATCAAGGATAAATTGTTAAGGAAATATGTTTAACGAAGACACGAGTTTAAATAGTAATTCTTGTGATTAAGGGAGTTATAATGAGTTATACGTTTTTTTGTTGTTGTATTTAATGAAGTTGTTTGAATTGTTTGTTAGAAAATAAGGGGCAGATATAATAAAGATTTTTTCTTCATCTGCCACCTTTCATTTTATATTTTAATTTTCTTGTTATCTGTATGTTAAATTGTTTTATTTTGTGTCTTTTATTATAAAATGAATGAATCAATAAATGAAATGAAATGATGGCTGAAAATCTTCTGTACTTACCTGAGAAACAGATTAGGACACACCTGTGTGCTGACGCTTCACTGGGTTATTTTGACTACTGCCTGTTTTCAAGACATTTTTAGGCCCGAGCAGCGAAGCGCTGCAAAGGCCTTTTGTAATTGTAGTGTTACTGGCCCGAGCTGAAATTTTTCCGCCAAATGAATTGGCCTTTTTGGGGCCTTAATATATCCCAAAACTCACCAAATTTGGCAGACGCATCAGGACTGGTGAAAATTTCCATTTCCCCCTAGAATATTTTAAAACCTCAACCCCAAGCCAATTTTGGACCGATAATTCTGAAATTCTGTTAAAATCTGTATCTTCTCAGAACCTATGAAAAAGTCTCTTGGAACCCTGGTCAAAAACCAACAGGAAGTTGGCCATTTTGGGTCAAAAGGTCATTTTTTGGGGCGTTTCTATTTGCAAATTTTAACGAACTCCTCCTAGGGATTTTGAAGGATTGCCTTTCAAATATGGTAAATATGCCCTGAACACATTGGGGAGTAAAATTTACCTAAAGGGTGCGTTTTCATATATGTTAAAGGGGGTGTGGCCAAGCCTCAAATTTGTACTTCACGCTGTAAATTTCCAAATGCTATAACTTTCACAATGAAAGACCGAAATGCACCAAAATTGGCATGAGTCGTCCCTGTTGGATGCCCGGCGATCCCCTGTGGTCATATTCTGATGTCATCAAGGCCCCGCCCCTTCAGAAGAAGAAGTCACTTTTTTTTTTTTACTTGGAATGCTCCCTCTCCGACACCCTTGACCTAATCAGGATGATCTGGGGGAAGACATAAAACAAGTTGGTCTGACTAGTTTTAAATTACAGTTTTTGATAGGGGATGTGGGCGTGGCGGCGTGACAAATTCAGAGTGACATCGTTGCAACACGCCGGGCTCTAAATTCCACAGATTTGAACCGAGGTGCACCAAAATCCACCACCATCTGCTCCCTAAACAGGTCTCTCTTGAAAAAAGTTATTGTGGCTCAATGAGACAACCAGTGTAAATAAAGGGTAAATGAAAAAAAAGAAAGAAAATTAATATGATTGATCATTATCCACCCCTTGAACAGGAATCCATAAGTGGCCAATAGCCTCCACAGCGCCCCCTATATTATTCCTACAGTTCAGTGATACATCATCCGATCTGCACCAGATTTATTGTGAGTCATCAGTGAGCACTTCTAGACACATTGGGCCTCATGCAAGAACATGTTCGTATTTTTATCCTAAATTTCTCTTACTTTTGTTCGTACGAAGCGTTCGTACGAACATGCCACGTCAGATTCAACAAACTCTTCTATCCTCAGGAAAAGTGTGTAAATGAGCTGCGTACATATAATGAATTCCACCTGTTCTATCCACCTGCGCGTGCACGCGGAGAGGTTATTTACATAATTCCCACCCCTCAAAACACCATATAAGGCTACGTTTCCTGCCTCAGAGAGCAGGAAGTGTCTGTTCATAAAAATGACAGCGAAAAGTAAACGGGTGCGGAGATTGAAGTTCTGCTCTCAGAGTAAATAACTAACTAACTAAATAAATAAATCTGTAATTTTTAGCAGCGTCAGCTGTGAATCTGCTTTAAAGCCGAGGAATGAAATGTGCTGTAATGTCATGTCTCCCGTGGGTTGTACACTCACAGAAATAAACATCGTATTTATCTCTCTAGCCCTGCTCTGGTTTTTCTTTGGTCAAGTATTTCTAATTTTAGTGTAAACAACTGTGTTACATTATAGTTTCACTTATTCAGAAGAGCTGTCGCGCACCGCTACCCCCCCCCCCCATGCAAGTGTCGGATGTGTTTTTGAACAAAAGCATTTTAAAATGTCTCGAAACTTCAATTAACTTCATATTAATATTGTAGTGCTATACAACAAAATTAATAGCCGCTTTATTTTAATTTAACCAATTTGTGTCGTTGCATTTAATCCATCCATCCATCCATTTTCTTCCGCTTATCCGGGGTCGGGTCGCATTTAATATTATAGTTCTAATTCAAACAGAAAATAGTGAGTTATAGGTAAATGATCAGAGAATAATTCCAAATCCTCAATTACAAATTAAAAAGTTACCAACAAGCCAGCCATCTCCATGCGCACCTTGCGCAAGACGCGTGCCAACAGCACTGTTTTGCAGCACAAATGAGTCATGCGCTCCTCCTGGCCATCGCGCAACCACATTTAGCAGGTTATATTTCGAATCAGATATAATTTGGACATTTATGGAGTGGTATTGCTTCCGATTGAGGAATGGGAATGCGTCAGGTGAAGATGCTTTGATCCGTCTGTGTGTACAGTATTGCTCCGATGGTGTTTGGCAGTCCAGCAATAGCATGAAAATCAGTCTTAATTCGTACTTGTTCTGCGGCGGTGTATGGGAATTTTATGTACCTGGGTGTTAATTTGAGGAGGGCTTTGATGACCAAGGGGAGCGCACGACTCACTGAAGCCTGCGCGACACACCAGACAAATTAAACTTAAAATTCTAATTCAAACAGAATAACCTATTGTCAAGAATAATTATGGTGCGTGATTTTTTTAAACCCAAAATATTTTCTAAATAACGAAGTATAAAGTTATTAGTGGAGAAAATCCGTCTGGATAACAGCAGACTGACTGCTCGTAAAATATACGACAGGTCTGGACCACACGTAAATTTTGTTCGTATCTGAAAAAAATCTTAGAATACGAAAACATTGTTGAATGCCACAAATGCTCCTAAATCACTCGTACGCACAGTTTAAGAACAAATCTGTGCGTACGAACGGTTCTTGCATGAGGCCCATTGATTTTGTGGTTTAACAAATGACTCTAGTGCACCCCCTAGATTATTCCAACAGTTATATATCAGTGATACATCAACCAATCTGCACCAGATTTTTGGTGCGTGATAAGTGAGCATTTCTAGACATATCTAAAAAAGCTAAGTCTGGTCCTCTGGACATTCAAAAAACAAAACAAAACTGTAGAAAGGATGACCCAGCACAGAAGATGCTGGGTCGTGGCGGCCGTGGTGTAGTGGTAATGGCAGTCGTCTCCTGATCGGAAAGTTGGCGGTTCGACTCCCGGGACCCGCACCATGTGTCGTTGTGTCCTTGGGCAAGACACTTAACCCTGAGTTGCTCCCGGTAGGACTGGAAAGCACCTTGCATGGTAGTCTGCCGCCACCGGTTTATGAATGTGTGTAGCATTCAATATATGTGTAGCACTTTGAGATTTTCAGTAATGAAAAGTGCGTTATAAATTGAATTAATTATTATTATTATTAAGATCAACATCATCAGGTCAGGACTCTGTGGTCTACACTCATCTCCAGGCCAGCGGTCACTCTTTCAGGGATGAAGATGTTCACATCCTTGATAAGAGAGGAACGATGGTTTGAGAGAGGAGTAAAGGAGGCCATCTTTGTGAAAAGAAACCGCCCATCATTAAGTCAGAGTCAGAGAGAGTCAGAGAGTCTTTAGTGTAATTTGCACCGCATGTGGTACGTGTGATGAAACGAGATTATGTACACAGGGTCCCAGTTACATCCAACAACAAAATGTAAGAGAAAAACAGTAATAACATCTAGGATATAACTAAGAAAAGCATCAACTAGAAATACACTAAGCCCTAATGTAATAGAAAAACATCATTACAAACAGCAGCACGAACATGAGTCTGTATGAGCAGATGGTCACAGATGAACACAGCAACAAGAAAACAGATCAGCATCAGCATGATGTGATATTTTGCAGTGATTATTCTTATTATTTATTTATTCATGAGTCTAACAACAGCTTCAGGGTAGAAGCTGTTCCTCAGTCTAGTGGTTCTACATTTGATGCTCCTTAAAGAGGAACTAAACCCCGGTCTAAAAACTTGTTTACGGTAACCCTATGGGTTGAACAGAGGAATTGCACCTTAATTTTCTTATTGGTCAAGGACGTTCACTCTGACGTGTCTTGTACACTCTGACGTCACGGAAGTGGTTCAAGCAGAGCCAATCCCCTGCAGAGATGAGAAGGTCCTGCAGCATTCATACCTTATATGGAAGTGCCACATTTCACTCTTGACAAGCGTTTTTTTTTTTTCTTCTTTTTTTTCCAATTTTTTTTGAGCCTTTGGTTTTGGATGGAATGGGTGGAATAGATAAATACATCTACATGTTTATCCTTTGTTCAAAGTCAAAGTCAACTTTATTGTCAGAACTGCAATATGTACAGGACATACACAGGATTGAAATTGCGTTTCTCTCAGTCCCTCGGTGCAACAGTAACCATCTAAACACTAAAACATTTAATAAATGTAACCAGGTGAAAATGGGTACATGTCACGTGTATTTTAAACAAAAAAAAAAACATGTTTTGCTTTACTTTCACCTACTGGTTGTAATTCTTGTTTTTGTCAGCATGTGGTGCTGTTGGTACAGAGAGGTCTAAAAGGACCGGAAATAGAGAAAAAACCCTTTGTTTATGTACGGTGGCACGGACTGGTAAAAACGGAAGAGAAGGACATTTTATCTGAGACTTGGTGAAGGAGACAACTCTGGCCACGTGAGAAGAGAATCCAAGTGTTCGGTAATTGTTGGAACTGAATTATCTTCCGTGAATGAAGCTATAGAGACGATGCTAATGTTTTATTTCTGTTTGTTCTCTCGTAGAGTGCCGCTGCCGTTTGTTATGCAGTAGTTTTCACGCTGTTAGATTTCAGCTGTTACGTGCAGCTGCATGCTGCTCTGTTGGGTGCTAACCGTGTTGTCGGTCCGCCATTTTATTTGAAGCTAAGGCTTGCTGCCGTTCGAAACACGGACTTTTTCTTGTTTTTTTTATATAAATAACTCAGAGGGAATAGTTTATTTTTGAGAATAAAGAACCCCTTCTATTTGAAGCTTCGTGTGCTGCATTTATCCCGGTTTCAAATATTGGTACCAGGAGTGGGGTTCTCGTTTTTTTCTCTCTGCGAGTGCATGTATATGGCGGCGCAGCGGTAGCATTAGCAAACGGCAGTGGTGAAGAAGTGGCCTACACCTGAGTGGACGTGGGCATCGCGTCGGTGAGGAGGCATCTGTTTCGAGACCAGAGGGGGGACGTTGCTGAGCAGTCTGTGCTGGCGTGGTCGTGAAGGATTTCAGCCGAGGCGATCGTCAGACCAGAGCGCATTCCAGGCGGGAGAAGCATCGCCCAGCAGCGGTCTTGGAGCAGCCCAGGGACCTCCGGTGGACTCCGGACTTCGACCAATTTATCCTTTGCTATATAAATTTCTATTTACTGTTAATATTTATATTGACTGTTAATACTTCTATTGACTGTTAAGTGAACTGAAAAAAAAAATAATAATAATTTCAGAACATGTCTGAACAAGAGGGTTCCATAAACATTGAGATGGAGGGACAACAGTTAGCAGTGAATAATAACGAGGATACCGGACAAAATGACCTTGAACAAGCTGGGGTGTTACAACAACTAAGTGAGTTAGCCCGAAGGCAAGATGAAGTCATGACAGTCATATCATCACTAAATAATGAGCCTACCAGGTCTTATGTCTACGTACCCAGAGAAAGGCACATTTCACCATTTAGTGGAGACATTGACAAAGATGGGAGGAGTGTGGATGAGTTTATTGAAGAAGTAGAAAGGGTAATTTCTGCTAGAAACCAATCTGCACCCGAACAGTTTGATTTTGTGCTGTCGCTGTTAAGAGGCCCAGCTCTGGAAGAAGTGCGTTTACGCAAAGCTGATGGTGATGTTGTAAAAGACCTGCTTGTTTACTTAAAAGATGCATTTGGAGATAAACGTAGCGCTGCCCAACTTTTACAGAGCTTCTACAACTGTAAACAGAAGGAGGGTGAAGACATACGTGACTTTTCACATTCATTATCTCAGGCCTTTAGTTTGGTATGGAAACAGCATCCTAATTCCATGGGTAATGAGAACGCAGTGTTGAGAGACCAGTTCATTGAGGGCATCAGAGACCTCTCACTGAAACGAGAACTCCGAAAACATGTAAGAGGAAAACCTACATCCACTTTTATAGAGGTGCGTGAGGAGGCTTACTTGTGGTCCTTAGACCAAGCCCCTAGCACAAAAACGGTTAGGAGTAACGTGAATAACTGCCGTACTGTTAAAGCCGAAGCACAGTGCTGTGCAGTTAAAGAGACAGAAAATCCAATGCATCTGGAGGATGTGATGAAAACTCTTAAAGAGCAAGATAAAGTCACTAATCTAACTAGACCTAATGAGAAGTCGGTCTCAATGGATGACGTTCTTAAAGTGCTCACTGAGCAAGGGAAAGTGATAACAGAACTCACTAAGGCTGTGAAAGAGCTGACAATTCAGAACAAAAATCCTAGTAGCCAGACACCATCTCAGACCAAAACTGGTCCAAGATTTACCCCTGACGGTAAGCCGATATGTTTCAAGTGCCAAACTGCTGGTCATGTTGCCAAACAGTGTCCCCAGAGAAGATACAAAAACTCTGATGAGTACCCCATTTCTAGTCCGTCGGGAAACGAGAGACCCTGGTTGCAGTGAGTCGGGTAACGCAGGGTCATGTCGTAGAGTCTAAGTAGCCATGGAAGATCGAAACAGACATAAGACGGCTTTCACCACGCCTTTTGGGCTGTTTGAGTATGTACGCATGCCCATGGGGGTGTGTAACGGGCCTGCAACATTTCAAAGATTGATGCAAGCAACTATGAGCGACCTGATATTCGACATCATGTTAGTCTATCTGGATGACATTTTAGTGTACTCCCCAAGCTTTGAGTCTCATTTGGAACGGCTGGATCTAGTTTTTAAACGTTTGAGAGACACTGGATTAAAAGTGAAGTGGGAAAAATGTCACTTTTTGCAGAAGGAAGTAAAATTCCTTGGACACCAAATTTCTGCAGAGGGTATCGCAACTGATCCCTCCAAGGTGGCAGCAGTCAAGGAATGGCCGGTGCCTGGCACCGTTAAGGAACTCCAATCATTTCTAGGCCTATGTAGTTACTACAGAAGGTATGTTGAGGGCTTTTCAAAGATCGCAGCCCCACTACATGACCTAGTGAATCAGTGTCGAGGAGCTGCTACTACAGCCAAAGCTAGTCAAAAACTAAGTGCATTATGGGACACCAACAGTCAAATTGCATTTGACACATTGAAAGAAAAGCTTGTGACTGCTCCGATTTTGGGTTATGCAGACTTCACTTGTCCTTTCATTTTGGAAACTGATGCTAGTGGTCAGGGTTTAGGAGCTGTCTTGTGTCAGCAGCAAGGTGACAAGAAACGGGTCATTGCATATGCAAGTAGACGGCTGAGAAATGCAGAGCGAAATGATAAAAACTATAGCAGCATGAAACTCGAGCTGCTTGCACTTAAATGGGCAATAGTAGAGAAGTTTCGGGGGTACTTACTGGGCTCTAAATTCTCTGTGGTATCAGACAACAATCCCTTATGTCATCTAAAAAGTGCAAAACTTGGGGCTATTGAACAGAGATGGGTAGCACAGTTAGCTGCCTTCGACTTTGATGTGCAGTACCGGCCAGGTCGGTGTAACGCCGCCGCTGATGCACTGTCACGACACCCGTTAGCAGGGGAGCCAGAACCAACTGATGATGAGGAGTTTGATGATTGCATTGCAATTTGCAATTTGATTTGTAGAGGCACTGCCCTTGAGCCCGAGCTGGTTACAGCTGGGGTCCAATGTTGTCAGGTAAACCAGATTAGGGCTGCAGAAACTGATAAATCCAATTCACATGCTAAAGAGGCTACACCAACTCTTCCCGGTTACTCCAAGGAAGAGCTGCGGACATTTCAGTGTCAAGATCCAGTGATAAATGTTCTAAAACAGTTTGTGGATCGAGGTAGCCCGCCAAGTTCACAAGAAAGGAAGAATCTTCCTGGTGCTGCCAAATCATTGTGGAAACAATGGAAACACATTCAGATACGTGATGGGTTGGTGTACAGAGTGGTGAAGGATGATCGTGTTGGAGAGTGCTTTCAGTTGCTTGTTCCAGGTTGTTTACAAACAGCTGTGCTGAAGAGTGTCCATGGCTGTGTCTCAATTCAGGGGCTGCATCCTCATGAGGACCCAGCCTAGCTGGGCCGAGTAGGCCACGCACTCACAAGGCCGGGTGGGCTGAGCGAAACTGCTGAAATGGGACGGTCTAGCCTTCAGGTTTGCCGGCCTTGAAGTGGGTGGGGCGTTCTCTTGAAGTGGGTGGGAAGTTCTTGTGTGCGCGCTTGGTGTGTGTGGAAAGAGAAGGGACGCCGCTAAAATATATTAGTTAGCTGAATACATGTATATATATTAGTGTTTCTGAGTTTACTGTTTGTTAAGAACTGATTACAAATCAGCTTATAAGGGGCGATCTGTTAAAACCCAGAGTGGACCTACAAAATGCAAGTTGTCCAGTAGCTCAGTTGGTAAATCAACCTGCGATTGGTGCAGAGATACTTTTCTCGAAGCTGGTTCGAATCTCACTCGGTACGGTTAAAACTTATTTTACGTTTGTCTTTTATTGGATAAAAAAATGAGGACTGAGATTAAAAGGAAGGAGTTTGTGAAACTCCTTTTTTATCCAATAAAAGACAAACGTAAAATAAGTTTTAACCGTACCGAGTGAGATTCGAACCAGCTTCGAGAAAAGTATCTCTGCACCAATCGCAGGTTGATTTACCAACTGAGCTACTGGACAACTTGCATTTTGTAGGTCCACTCTGGGTTTTAAAAGATTGCCCCTCAGAAAATCCTTGCTACGCACGTGTAAAATAATCTGATTTGTAATCAGTTCTTCAAAAACAGTAAACTCAGAAACACTAATATACTGTATATTCAGCTAACACATTTTTTTTTGTCGTTTCTGTAGTTAAATTTTAATGAGATATATTCGAGCTGAGGTTGTTTGAGATGACTAAATAAAGGTTGAATGAATATTCGCGCTGAGGTTGTTGTCAGAACGAGCTGATGACTCAACAACACGCAGCAGCCCCGACCCTGCACGCAGAAAGTCCCACCCCCCCGCGAAATCTCTGCTGGCGCTATGAATTCTGGGATAGCCTCCGTCTTGAAGGTTCCACGGATGCATCCTTCGATTTCGGCAGGAAGTAGGCCGCATTCCTCGGCCGCATGAGGAGGAGTCTTCGAATTGGGACAGTCCTCCGCGCGGGGCAATGACGATGCGGCTGACAAATGCGCACTCATGAGGATGCAGCCCCTGAATTGAGACACAGCCCATGACTCTATGGGACATCAGGGAATAGAGAGGACATTACAGTTGTTGAGACAGAGAGCATTCTGGGTAGGGATGCATAACGATGTTGAGCGATGGGACTGTGAGCGTTGTATTCTCACAAAGATGCCTCACCCAAAGATTCACCCTCCAATGAAATCCTTTTTGGCAACACGACCTTTAGAAGTGGTGGCAGTAGATTTCACACTCCTTGAACCAGCTTCCGATGGCCGTGAGAACGTTCTAAAAGGAGTGGTTCATGAAGTACGGTGTACCTGAACGTCTTCACTCAGATCAGGGCCGTAACTTTGAATCGGAGGTTATTACTGAACTTTGCAGAATGTATGGTGTGAAAAAAACACGTACAACACCCCATCACCCGACAGGAAATGCCCAGTGTGAGCGTTTTAACCGCACTCTGCATGAACTGTTGCGCACCCTTCCACCTGACAAAAAGAGGCATTTGTCATGATATGATGATGTAACAGTTTAGCCACTTGGTGTCAGTATAACTCTTGGTTACATGGTGGTGTAAAAAGGTATATAAGTGAAGAAGACTTGATTGTTGTCAAGTGTGACACGGCAGAATAAAGTGGTGTTCAAACAACATGCTGGACTCTCTTGGTGGTATTAAATGGAACACAACATGGTGTCAGGAGTAAAGTAACCAGTTTGGATCACTGACAAGTGAGGAACATGGATTCTTTGAAGCCACCAGAGAATTTGAAGCTGAGCGGCAATGTTGACAGCAGTTGGAGGAACTTCAAGCAACAGTTTCTGCTGTATGTGAAGGCCATGGGACTGGATGAGGAGCCAGACAGCAGAAAGGTAGCACTACTGCTGACAATAGCAGGTTCACAAGCCATTGAAGTGTACAACACATTTGTTTTTGATAACGAAGACGACAAAGACAAGTTGGAGAATGTGCTTGATTATTTTGATAGACACTGTTCACCAAAGAAAAATGAAACATACGAGAGATATGTGTTCCGATCTCGTGTGCAGCATCAACATGAAACGTTTGATAGTTTTCTGACTGATCTGAAGTTGAAGGCTCAGACATGTAACTTTGGCACCTTGAAAGACTCCATGATTCGTGACCAGATAGTGTTCGGCGTGGCAGACAAGCAGATCCGAGAAAGGCTGTTGAGAGAAATGGAGCTTACCTTGGAAGGAGCTATGAAGATTTGCCAAGCAAGTGAGCTCTCCCGGATGCACCTGAAGACTTTCAACAATGCAGGAGACAACCCGGCAAGCATCAGTGAATCTGTTGAGGTTGGTGCAGTTTCAAGCAGAGGACAACATCGCAGAGGACAACGGGCTGTGCAACGCATGGATGAAGAGATGTTCAACTGTAACCCCAAAAATACACTACACGCGGTCCGTGTCCGCTCCGCTCCGCAGGTCGCAGCTGAGCGAGTCCAAAGTCCACTGCCTCCGCTCTGCTCAGGTCCGCATGGATGCGCCGCTCCAAGACGCATGCGCGGGAATTGCAAGATTGCGCGATAAATCAAGTGATAAATAATGAAGTCAGAACAAAACAATTCATTCGGTGGAAGAAGGAGAACAACAGTAAAGGCTGCCTTGATCTTC
>JBBPBX010040335.1:16458-29421 GCA_038048925.1 Garcialebias charrua
TACATTGTGGAACTGCTGCCTCTCCCAACATTTCAAATCCTGACAATGATTGCCTGAAAACTTTCATCCAAACCACCAACTTCCCACCAACGTGCACGAACCCCGTCCCTCCAAACCCTCCGCCCTCCTTCCCGTTCTGTAACCAAATCCCCTCCATCTCCACCATTGCTCACTGCTCCAGTCCTGATCCTCGAGAAGGCCGAGATGGAAGACGTCGGCAACAAGACTCTGAAGATAACGGACTTTGGCCTTGCTCGGGAGTGGCACCGCACCACCAAGATGAGCGCAGCTGGGACGTACGCCTGGATGGCTCCAGAGGTTATCCGCTCGTCCACATTCTCCAAGGGTAGCGACGTGTGGAGGTGGGCAGGGATGGGAGGTTGAACAGGAAACAACGTGCACATGACCTGTCCACAGATTGCACCCCCACTCCCCCCGACTGAATACTTACGTTTAAATGCAATAATAACCAACAAGAACTGGTTCTAGATCAGGGTAGAACTGGGCACAACTCATTCTTATTGGTTTCAGAAATCCAGAGGATGACCAATAAATTAGACTATCCAACAATAACCTGCAGAACAAATATTTCACATGTTTGATGTTATGACAATAAGTTTCTGATCAAGCATTCATGAGCATGTTGCAAAACATTTGCTGAGATTAAACGAGTCTGATGAGCATTCAGCCTGTTTCGTATGGTCCCACTCAGTGATTCATCAGATCTCCAGATGTGTAAAGAATTTTCTCTGTGGAAGATATCACAGAACATCTCAGCCAGGGTTGACTTCATCAGCATGCAAGCTTCTTTTAAAATGACCAAGTCAAAGTGATCTACCTACTATAAGTCCTCGTTTACATGAGGAAAAACCTCTGGAAATGTCAAGTGTTTTTTCAATGTTTATTGGGGGTAATAAACAAAATATAATAATAATAATAATAATGCATTTTATTTGTTAGCTCCTTTCAAGACACCCAAGGACACTTCACAACATTAAAAACACAAAATAAAACAATACAAAACGGCTATAAAAGCACTAAACTAAGAAGAAAATAACAAAAAAAATTAAAGTGAGAAGGCTAACTTGAACAGATGAGTCTTGAATTGTGATTTGAAGGTCTGAAGGGAGTCAATGTTACGGATGTCTGGGGAATTGTGTTCCAGAGTTGAGGAGCAGAGTGAGAAAAGGCTCTGTGTCCAAAATATGAGCAGGTTTACATGAAAACGCTGTAGTTTCCATGTCAGTTGAGTTGCCAGATAAGAAATTATGAACTATAGTACTGTGGCATTAAAATTATATTATTTTGACCTAAACTGTCATGTGAGCTGAGTAAAGATATTCTAAGATGAGGTGTGTGTTGTGTTTGTTGAACATGTGTACAGAAAAAGTGTGGATAAATAAGACATTTTACATTTATCTGGCAACCTTCTTCGTGCAGGACAGTTACATCCAAACTGGTGATGACACTAACGTCTCTTTGGAGCCTGGATTTTATTAGTTTTGCTCCTACATGCTGAAAAAGCCTGAGCAGAACAAAAGCACTCTGCTCTCTGCCATTAATTATAACTGTTGTTATTTATTATAACTGTTGTTATATTTATTATAACTGTTGTTATATTTATTATAACTGTTGTTATTTATTATAACTGTTATATTTATTATAACTGTTGTTAGTGCAGAAAACTAGAGTATTTCATACCTCCATGGGGGTAAATGAACAGCCAAACATTTTACATGGTGTAAACGGGGCTTCAGACTGGCTGCCCTGTCTGTCAATCAAGAGACAAATTTCATAGATGGATGATCGGCTGACGTCTATTTTTTAATGCCATGCCATTTACCCATAATACCTTTGCGCTCGACCAGTAGATCGCCATTGTTGTATTGGGCGCCCTGGTCTCAGATCCTTACATGTTCATTATTGTCGGTTGACTTTCTTTTCATCATTACAGTTATGGCGTGCTGTTGTGGGAGCTGCTGACCGGAGAAGTTCCCTTTCGAAACATAGATGGTCTAGCAGTTGCTTACGGAGTGGCAATGAACAAACTGGCTTTGCCCGTTCCCTCCACTTGTCCTGAGCCTTTTGCACGTCTTATGGACAGTAAGTAAACAAAATTATGTTCCGCTGAGAGATTCAAGCAAGGCCGTCTGTGTTCTAATAAATGTGTTTTTTTAAGGGATTATGACATTTATTTTCATCTTTATTCAACCAGTTCTCTTTTTGAAGTAAACTTTAGGTACTAGATGTCGTTTTGATTACTATATTTTTTACCCATGGATCAGTGTTCTGAAAACCAAAAAGATTTAGCAAAGACCAAAAAGATAAGCAGTTTATTAAACGAGTAACAGAGAATGTTATGAGAATACTGGAGTATCTGTAGACAACAAGTGAAGGTAAGTACTGAGGAAATGATAATCCTGTATGTACAAATGTAAATGGTAACTAGACTGTCTATAGCACCTTTCAATCTAATAAAGATACTCAAAGCTCTTTACAACACAATCTGTGCCCTCATTTACCTCCACATACACATTCATACAGCACGCTACTACATCCCAACAAAGCTACGTCTAAAGGAAGAACCACAAGGGTACTGTGAGGACACAACATAAGTACAAAAACACAAGTTAGCTCTAGGAATACTGTATTCTTCTTCTAGCTCAGAAGTTGTTGATTAAATCACCATATGGCAATCAGCAGTCCAACACTGAATCTTGGTCCAACACAGCCTTGAGTAGTGGTTGTGATGATCAGCTGACATGGGGGACAGCTGGGAGCCAACCAGCACCACCCATTAACAGAAACTGGAGGTGGCAAGTGGAAAAACATTGGAATCCTGACAGTACCCCCTTCTCAAAAATTACATCTACGTAATCTTAGCCGTTTTTCAGGTTGGGTTCTATAAAGTGTTGTGATGAGGTCGGGGTCGAGATTGGTCCTCTCCTCAGGACCATAACCCTCCCAATCTACTAAATACTAGATTACATGTAACCTACAGCAAACATACAAAATGCGTTGGTCAGTGTATGCAGGATGATTATCAATGAAATGGGGGGTGGGGTCAGCTGGAGGGCCAAGTGTGCCTTGAGTAACAGGTTTCACCTGGGACATGTGAAAAGTTGGGTGAATTCTATTGGAGGTGGGGAGTTTGAGCTTAGCAGCAGAAGGACTGACCATCTTTTTGACAGAAAATGTAGCATTGAATCTGGGAGCCAATTTTCTGGGGGTGTCTAAGTGTAATGTTTTGTATGGAAAGCCATACATTTTGGCTGATTTGATGTTGTGGGTCTGGTGTGCTGCCTTCGCCTGCCATTCTTTTGTTTTGGTCTGTGGTTCTGAGAGGAGCTGCCATTGCTTGTCACCAGATCCTGCAACACAAATGTAGTTGTTCAACAGATGAAACAGAAACGTCTGATTCTTGACTGGGGAAGAGAGAAAGTGAGTCTCCCAAGGATGCCTCAAATGGTGACAGTCCAGTGGCTGAGGAAGTTATACTGTAATGGGCATATTTGACGAGATGTGAACTCCAACTAAAGGGATAATTATTTTGATAGCCTGGTATACCTGGTAGCACCTTATGCTGCTACCACCTCCTGATTACATCTGTCTGTCTGCCCTTTGGATTGAGGATAGTAGCCAAATATGAGACTGGTAGATGTTCCCAAAGCATTGCAAAAAGCCTTCCAGACTTGTGATATGCATTGGGTTCCTCATTTAGAGACTATATTCAAAGGCATTCCATGGCATCAATAAATGTGTAAAGTTGTGCAGTCTTGAGACATTAGGTAACTTAGGAAGGGAAACAAAACATGCAACTTTACTAAAATGGTCAATAATGGTGAGTATTATTGTGTTTCCTTTGGACTGGGGCAGACCAGTGATGAAGTCAGCAGCTATGTGGCACCAGGGATGACCAGGAACGGGTAGAAATAGCAGGAGACCAGCAGGTGGTCGATTACTACTCTTATTTTGGGCACAGGTCCGACAGAAACTACTTTAAATCCTAAGACATGGATGGCCACCAGAAGTATGTATGAGCCAAGTTCCATATTTAATTAGAACCTGAATAACAAAATATTTTATAATTTTGTATCCATCGCAGGACCTGAACTCTTAAAGCTGCAGTATGTAGCTTTTTTTATGAACATATTTCTTCACTCTGTCACTACCTCCTGACAGACTGATGTTAGCCAGGTAATCTCTGAAAAAAAATTAAAAAAAATATTGTCCCCTTGCTTCTCCAGGTGGTAAATAAGCATTTCTAAAAAGAAAAGGTGACCCGCCATTTTCCAGCCAATAAAAACAGAGTTTGTAACCAGCCAATAAAAACAGAGCTTGAATTTGAATCAGCCAATAAAAACAGAGCTTGAATTTGAAATTCAACAGACCACAAGGGGGCAGAGCCACATATGGCTCTGAGGGGGAGGGATCAGAATGCTTTGCCTGTTGAAAATATTTCTAACTGCTGCAGTTCTACAGAAACTGCATACTGAACCTTTAATGGAATTTGGGACAAAATGTCTATAAGGTGGTCCTGATCCTGGATCTGGTTGTATCTGTTGGGCCTGTCTGATAACCCCTAGATATCCCAGGTGAGCCTACTGATGGTACACAAGGAAGGTAGGATGTTCTCGGACATCTTCGATTCATCTGAGATGGATGATCCTAGAACTAGTTCGGTATGTACCGGTAATAGTAAACTGGAATCTGGCAAAAAAAAAAGATGACCAATGAGCCTGACGAGCATCGAGTCCCTTGAATGACTGCATATATGAAAGATTTTTGTGATCTGTCTATATAATGAATGGGGTGTATAGACCCCTCTCGCCATTGTCTCAATTCCTCTAATGCAAGCTTTATTCCTAGTATGTCATCGCTACCAACAACATCATAGTTTTTTTTCCATCAGGGGATAGCTGGTTGAAGAAGAAGGCACAGATGTGCAACTTTCCATCTTACTTGGCACATCAAGACAGGACTGTTCCCACCCCAGCATCAACTTTCAGTGTGTATTGTTTCTGTGGATCAAGGTGAGAGGTTGGGAGTAGAGGTGTATAGTTGTTTTAACTTACAAAAAGCAGTGTTGGCTTCAAGTGTCCAGGTGAATAGTTGCAGGGTTGAGGTGAGTTGTCTTAATGGGGCTGCAGTCTGGCTAGTTGTGGATAAATCTGCGATAGAAGTTGGCGAATCCTAGGAAGGGTTGGAGCTATTTGTGGTTCTCAGATGTAGGGCGTTCTGCTACTCTTTTTGTCTTGTCTGGATCCGTCCTGAACTGCCCACTTTCAAAAACAAACCCAAGGAAAGACACTGTGGTTACATGGAACTCACATTTTTCAGCTTTGATGATAAGTTGATTTTCTAATAAGCATTGGTGGAATGCTCTTACAGGGGATTGATATTGTTGAGGATCTTCTGAATTAATTAGAATATTAGCTAGCTAGACAAAAACACTGAAAAAAATCTCTTTGGACATTGTTCACTAGAGCTTGGAAAATGGCTGGAGCATTAATGAGGCTGAAAGGCATGACTACATTTTCAAAGTGACCGAGTGGTGTCTTAAAGGTAGTTTTCCACTTGTACCACTCAATTCTTATGTTTGTCTCATGCAAAAACTTTAGCCTCTAAAACTGATCTGACTGATGGCGAACAACCAAACAGAACATTTTCTTTGGCTCTGAAATATCTAAAGAACCAAAACATTTCAGCTTAAGCTAAATTTAGCCCAAATGTCTAAAATGGTTTCTGTCTTTTGCCACAGGCTGTTGGAGTTCAGACCCTCACTCTCGGCCACAATTCTCAACTATTCTGGACCAGCTCACATCTATTGAAGAGTCAGGCTTCTTTGAAATGCCAGCAAAATCCTTCCACTCTCTGCAGGATGACTGGAGACTGGAGATCCAGGAAATGTTTGACCAGCTTAGGACCAAGGAAAAGGTAACAATAAAAGAATTTCTGTAGGGAGAAATGTACAATGACCATTTCCTCCCAATGTTTGAGTCTGTTGAGATGTGACAACAGCTGTAGGTTCTCGTGTTGTTTTACCCCATCAGGAGCTGCGATCATGGGAGGAAGAGCTGAGCCAAGCAGCGCTGCAGCAGAAGTGCCAAGAGGAGGCTTTAAGAAGACGTGAGCAGGAATTGGCTGAAAGGGAGATCCACATCCTGGAGCGTGAGCTCAACATCATCATTCATCAGCTTTACCAGGAGAAGCCTCGTGTGGAGAGCAGGCAGGGCAAATTTCGCCGCAACCGCCTTAAACTCAAGGATGGAAACAGGATCAGCCTGCCTTTAGGTGTGGAAAACAAGCTACGGCGCTGTGACATAGTCATAACATAATCTGATACTTTTTATAATCTTATCAGGGCTTCACATAAATGCTACACATGCTCAGCAAAAATCATGAGCGCCGCTATGGCATGTTTGTGTAGTCAGATCAACACTTCATGTCCAAACAGTTTTCTTTACTTAATGTCCAAAACACAGACATAAACTAGTGACTTGAACAGAAACATTAAACTGAGCTGCAGGCAAGAAGCTTGTTCTCAAAAGTGGTTCCAAAGTACGCTTGTTTTTACTCTAAAAGATGCTAAGAACTCTGTTCTCATTGTTGCCGATACATAAAAGAAAATTATGGCTTTTTATTCTTGCATGGCCCAAGAACTCTTTTAGTTTAAAAGATGTACGTTATGTGTCAAGTCTTGTAGGAAATTTGTGGGCGTGTTTATGCTGAAAATGAGCTGAACTTGCATGACACTTGTAATCAGACAACATCTGTAAAGTAAGAGAAATTAATGTATTTTTAATGAATCTGTTAGATTTTCAGCACAAAATCACTGTGCAGGCATCTCCCACTCATGATCATCGAAGGAGTTTGCTCAGCTGCAGTTCCAGTCCTCCAGCCAGTCCATCCATGCTGCCTCGCCTCCGAGCCATCCAACGTAAGTTTCACAGATTCAAAACAAAACAATTCAGAACTATTGGGTTGTTTACTTGTGGACATGTATGAGGACGGCAGGACACAGACGACTGTGGTGAGATGGAGGAGGATGACTTGCTGTGGTAACTCCAGATGAAAACAGTTTACAGCCCCAAATAGAGAAAATGTTGTGACGTCAAGTCACATGTAAATAGGAGCAAAATGCAATATCATACACTCGTTGTTTTTTTTTTTACAATGGAACATACAGTGCCTTTGAGAAATTATTAATACTGTACTGTGGTCAATTTACTGTTTTTTGGATGGATGGATGGATGGATTGAATGGATGGACAGGTTGGTTGGTTGGTAGGAAGACAGACAGATTTAGATTTGTTGATGTTTCAGGTATAAATGGATGGATGGATGATAGATTGATGAAGGATGGATGGATGGATGGATGGATGGATGGATGGATGGATGGATGGATGGACAGTTGGTTGGTAGACAGAGAAATTTAGATTTGTTGATGTTTCTTTCAGATATAAATGGCGGATGGATGGATGGAAAGATAATGAAAGGATGGAAGAATGGATTGATGGATGGATAGATAGATTGATGGTGGATTGATGGATATAGATGGATGGTTGGTTGGTTGGTTGGTTGGTTGGTTGGTAGACAGAAAGATTTAGATTTTTTATGTTTCTTTCAGGTATAAATGAATGGATGGATGGATGGATGGGTGGATGGATAGATAGATAGATAGATGGTGGATGGATGATAGATGGATGGTTGGTTGGTTGGTTGGTTGGTTGGTTGGTTGGTTGGTTGGTTGGTTGGTTGGTTGGTTGGTTGGTTGGTAGACAGAAAGATTTAGATTTGTTGATGTTTCTTTCAGGTATAAATGAATAGATGGATGGATAGATTGATGATAGATGGATGGATAGATTGATGATAGATGGATGGATAGATTGATGATAGATGGATGGATAGATTGATGATAGATGGATGGATAGATTGATGATAGATGGATGGATAGATTGATGATAGATGGATGGATGGATAGATGGATGTAGACACAGGTTTAGATTTGTTGATATTTCTTTCAGGTATAAATGAATAGATGGATGGATGGATGGATGGATGGATGGATGGATGGATGGATGGATGGATGGGTGGATGGATGGATAGATAGATAGATAGATGGTGGATGGATGATAGATGGATGGATATAGATGGATGGTTGGTTGGTTGGTTGGTTGGTTGGTTGGTTGGTTGGTTGGTAGACACAGGTTTAGATTTGTTGATATTTCTTTCAGGTATAAATGGATGATGTCCTGTTTTTCAGTCACTCCAAGTGAGGGGAGCACAGAGATGGAGAGGAAGGGGTCCAGGAAGAAAGGCCGCTCCAGAGGATGCACCATCTACAGGGAGCACAGCGCCGATGCCAGGTGAAAACACAGTCAGTGTAACGAGCCCATTTGTGTTCTCAGTGAATGTTCTGAAGGGCAGATCAAACACTGTGACTGCTACAAATGTCCTCTAACAGTGTGAAGCCCCCCCATGAGGGCAGCAGACAGCGGTCCTGCAGCGCACCAAACCTCCGCAGATCCCCAAGACACAGTCCAGCAGTGCCTGGGGTCCCGAGTCTTTTGGAAACAGGTATGAACAGCTCAGCAGATATGTTTTTGTTGATCTCTAAAGCAGCTGTAGATTAATGGTATTAAAGGATCGAGGTACATCCTTCTCATCTTGCTCCAGTAATAGACAGGACCTTCCAGATGTGCACATTTTCAGCTGTATGATGAAGAAGCGGCTGTAAATATCCTCACAACACCTACATCTGGATCAATGACACTTATGGGAGAGTTCTATATGCATCCACACCTCCTGGATGTTTTTGATAACGTCCAAGAACCTCCTCAGTCTGAATGTTTTTACCAACACGGTACTTACCCTCACCCACCGCTAACAGCCAGTGTGAGTGATCATATCATTGACTGTGGGTGTCCGTGTCTGTTAGCAAAGTATTTTACGAACTACTGGACAAACTATCAGAAAGTAATCACTGGATGTTCATCAGATTAATATTTGGACTCAGCTCGATTCAAGATGGCCACCACAGCTAAGTGACAGACTAACGGTTATAGGTCCAATAAAAAAAATTAATTCAACCTTTATTTATACAGGTTAGTCTCAATGAGCCAAGAGAACTCAATTAAAAGAGAGTGCTGTTATTTGTTAATTTGACAGATAAGGAGATAAAATCTGGTGTGATAGTAGCTGAGAGTCTTTCTCAACACTTTCCAGAGAAGTTAGGCCTGCATGTGACTTATAGAAGCTTTAGAGGACAATCTTATCAAAAATAAACTCATGGCTCATGTTTCTGCATCTGCATGGCACGAAAATGTAATACCATGTTTTAAGCGTGTGGAACCAAGTAGGAGCAGATGGAGAAAAAAAAGATGAAGGCCTAAAACTGAGCCTTGTGGAACACCACAAAAAAGAGGAGAAAAGCAAAGAGAAACGCAAAATACTAAACCATCAAGGCTAACAAAATTGTACCTGAACCATTCCAGAGCAGTGCCCTTGATTCCCAAACACTGCTTCAAACAATCAGTATCATATGGTCCACAGTGTCAAATGCACCCATTAGATCTAAAAAAGCAAATATATCACAGTCACCAGAGTAAGTAACTAAAAGGATGATGTTAAAAACTTTTAAAAGAGCTGATTAATGCTGTTGAGAGTTTTAAACCTTGAGAATGCCATGCTGCTCAAGAAAGACAGTAAACTGACTGTGCACTATATTGCATTTCTTTAGAAAATGAAGACAGCTGCTTCACCTCTGAGCTGGGGGCAGGTCCTTCTCCATCCTACCTGTGTCTTCCCTTCCAGAAGGAGCCCCACTCAGCTTCTGACCCTGACTGTGATGGAGAGGAGTACTGTCTCAGCAGCCAGGGCCCCGAAGCAGTGCCATGCAGGAAGAGCCCAGGCGGGGGCCGTCGTTCCGAGCTGGTCCTGCTGGGTTGCGGGGCTATGCTGGCAGCAGTCGGTTTGGGCTGCGACCTTCTGACGTTGGCCCGGCAGGAGGAGACCATCAAACCCCGATGGGACGGCTTCTTTCACCGAGCAGGCGGCACCCCAACTCGCAGACTGTTCTGGCGAGAAAGCCCTCTGAAGCCTTCAGCACCCCCTCTACCTGGTGGAAGTTTATCCCCTTCATATACTCTCCTGTCCTCCATGTCTGACTGTAACTCCACCCACTCCCTGCTGCGCTCAGACAGCAAGGAGCTGCTGGTGCAACGCCCTGACCCACCCACATCCCAGCTCCCCCCTCTACAGGCAGCTCACGGCCCAATCAACTCGCTGGTCAACACTTGCATCGAGAGTTTCAAGCGTAATCCCCGCCAGTCTCTCACCCCCACCCATGTTCCCTGTGTCCCCACTTCCTGTCGCAGCCTCCGCCGAACACCATCAGATGGAGCCATCAAGAAGAATTGCCCCCCCAACGGTCTGGATCCCCTACCAGAACAAGGAGCTTTACACAACACGGGTGAGGGACCTCAATTGTCAATTTTATTTTATGGAGTGGCTGTATGAAGCCAAGGGGCCAAGAAAATTAAGGGTATTACATTTGCCAAAGCTGATGACTTCCGTTTTATTTTCATTTAGATTTAGAAAATTTTGCTTTAAACAGACTTTAATGTCATGTAGACTGTTCAAAAGTGGATCCAGTGGAGTGACCCTGTCTGACTCAATTGGAAGATATAAATGGGTATCATCAGCAAAGCAGTGAAAAGGAATGTTGTGTTTTCTAAAAATGGACCCCAAAGGCAACATGTACAAATTAAAAAGCAGTGGGCCTAAAATAGACCCTTGAGGGACTCCACAGATCCACCTTGTCTGTTTATCATCTGCTGAAACAGACCTGATATCAAATCTGATCAATAACTAAGAAAAACGCTAAAAAAAGAAAGTTTAAATGAGAAGCTAAAAGGAGCTAAGGGAGCTATAAAAAAATAGCTAAAAGAAGCTTAAATGATCAGGAAAAGGTTTTAAGCAGCTAAAGGGTTTGAGGGATGTGGAGAGCTCCATTCTTTTTTAATGAGACAACATGGCTGACAAAGCTGACTATTTCAAAAACGTAACATTTGCGCAAATATAAAGGTCATAGCAGGAATGTCTTGAATGAGCCGAACATTTTGAGATGAGTTGTCGAATTAGTCAGAGTCAGAGTCAGAGAATCTTTATTGTCATTTGCACCGCATGTGGTACATGTGATGAAATGAGATTATGTACACAGGGTCCCAGTTACATTCAACAACTAAATGTAAGAGAAAAACAGTAATAACATCTAGGATTAACTAAGAAAAACATCAACTAGAAATACACTAAGCACTAATGTAATAGAAAAACAAAATCATTACAAACAGACAGCCGCACGAACATGAGTCTATATGAGCAAATGGTCACATATGAACACAGCAACAAGAAACAGATTAGCACAAAAAGGCAGAATGAGTTAGGAGCTGAAAAACGGATCTGAATGGTCCATTTCCAATTTCCAATGTTCCATTTAGGAACATTCAGATTATTTGTCATGAAGGTACAGGTCAGGTCACACCATACCATACCATACCATACCATTTTATTTATAAAGCACTTTAAACAGGAACAAGTCCACACCAAAGTGCTGGACAAACAAACACGCAACAGGCAACACAGACAATGAAGTACAACACGAAAAACATAAAAACATTGCAGATCATAAATCAAACGATCCAATACAAATCAGCTGGCATTGAAAGCGATGGAGTAGTAGTGAGTTTTTAACCGGGATTTGAAAACTGAGAGGGAGGGGGCCTGTTTGATGAGCAGCGGTAACTCGTTCCAGAGTCTTGGGCCTGCTACAGAGAACGCCCTGTCACCCCTGCGCTTAAGGCGAGTTTCTGGAACTATTAAGAGTACCTGATCCTCTGACCTCAAAGCACGTGGAGGGACATATGGGTGTATCAGATCCGAGAGATAGGCGGGGGCGAGACTGTTCAGCGATTTGTAGACATACATGAGAATTTTGAATTGGATTCGAAGATGAACCGGTAGCCAGTGAAGGGAGGCCAAGACTGGTGTAATGTGCTCTCTTTTGCGTGTGCTGGTTAAAAATCGGGCAGCTGCGTTCTGAACCAGTTGTAATCGTGCAATGGTGGCTTGACTGACGCCAAACAGAAGTGAATTGCAGTAATCAAGCCTAGATGTAATGAATGCGTGAATCACTGTCTCCAGGTTGTTTTTGGATAATATGGGCTTCAGCTTAGACAGACGCCTCAGCTGGAAAAAACAGGATTTGACGATCATGTTTACATGACTGTTGAGTTTCATGGAAGGATCCATTATCACTCCCAGATTTTTGACTTTTTGTTTTTCGGACAGGGGTAGAGCAGACAGGTCAATGCAGTGGTTTGAGGTTGTGTCATTGGGAAGGAACAATATGGCTTCAGACTTCTTATCATTGAAGCTTAAGAAATTTAAAGCCATCCAGTCCCTGATGTCAGCCAGGCAGTCGAGCAGAGGTTGAATAGAGCCTGTACCATTTTGTCTTAGGGGGAAGTAGATTTGACAGTCATCAGCGTAGAAGTGGAAAGGTATATTGTGTTTCCGGAAAATAGCACCGAGTGGCAGCAGGTATAAGGAGAACAAGAGAGGACCCAGGATGGACCCCTGCGGAACCCCCCATTTAAGAGCCGCCACTGCAGAAGTAAAATCATTGATGGACACACAAAAAGACCTGTCAGAGAGGTAGGATCTGAACCAGTTTAGGGCTGATCCTGAGATGCCCACCCACTGCTCCAACCTAGCAATGAGGATCTCATGGTCGATGGTGTCGAAAGCGGATGTGAGGTCCAATAGGACAAGCAGCACAGAGTCACCAGTATCTGTGGATAGAAAGATGTCGTTAAAAACCTTCAGTAGGGCAGTCTCAGTGCTGTGGAGGGATTTGAAGCCAGACTGGAATAGCTCGGGGATAGCGTGATCCTCCAGGAAG